>JASANB010002057.1:0-121318 GCA_030248155.1 Sabatieria punctata | reverse complement strand
CCATTTCGCAGGAAATGAAAAATTTCAAAATGAGTTGAGGAACATGTGATAATGGCTGTTTTATGTATTTTTAACAAAAGAAAAGAGGAATGTATTGTATTGTCTGTTTTGTATGAGTATCGAAAAAACCAGAACAAATTTCTTGCATATAATCTAGTAGTAAGTTTCTAATGGTAATATTTCATGGTTTCTGAATAATGCAACATGTTCGTTTTACTAATCTGACACGCACTAGAAGAGTCTGTGCGCACTACACGGTGTTCTTAATTTTCAGATGGAATCAAGCTGAGCTTGAGCTGATTTGAGCAAAAAACATGCTTAACCACAGACTTTTTGACATTCAAAGACCAAAAAGTGCCCGTATACATGCCGTAACTCAAGATGTCTTTATACTATTCGAAAGAGAAGAAAATTGCACATCTTTTGAGTTATTTAATCGACCTTTCCTACGACAAAAATTTGAGATTTTTTCGCTTTGAAAATTTGACTGCCCAAACAGTAATTTTTTCGACATCTCATAAAAACGGATAACACCAGAAGATTCAGCGGTTATTTTCCCGTATGTTTCACTATCTAAAACTTTGACACAGAACGATAAAAATTTGTGGATCAGGTGTAGCTGGGGGGGGGGGAATCAGGAACCGATCCCAAACAAAAACTAATGTGTTTAATGATCATAAATAAATATAAATTAACGATTTCTATCGATAAATATCGATTATCGATAATTTTTTGGCAAAATTCCAAAATTTCAAAATCGTCCTAAATGGTCATGTCATATATCATTTGAAAGCCCTTCGCCTGGCGAGTCTAATGATCACTAAATCAGCATAGGGCACGCCCCGGGGGGCCTGTTTTGCCAAATATAAAAGTACCCCTAGAGACGCATCAGTATAGGCACGCTCCGGATGGCCTGTTTTCCAAATATAAAAATACCCCTAGGGGGCGCATCAGTATAGGTACGCTCCGGGTGGCCGGTTTTCCAAATATAAAGATACCCCTAGGGGGACGCATCAGTATAGGTACGCTCCGAAGGGCCTGTTTTAAAAACATAAAAATACCCCTAGGGGACGCATCAGTATAGGGCACGCTGCGGGGGGCCTGTTTTAAAAACATAAAAATACCCCTAGGGGGACGCATCAGTATAGGCACGCTCCGGAGGGCCTGTTTTCCAAATATAAAAATACCCCTAGGGGTACGCATCAGTATAGGGGACGTTCCGGAGTCGTATAGTCATAAGAAAGTTAATTAATTAATATCTAATCCATTTCTGACCTTCCCTGATTTCCCCCCCCCAGCTACACCTAACCCAAATTTGTCACGATCTCTAAATAGTAAAGGGACCCATACCTTGCCTCTGAAGCAAGATAGGCGAAAACGGATTTCAAATTCATTCTTTTTTAAAAATGCATTAAAAAGTCATAATTACATGGTCCTAACTCATTTTGAAATTTTTCATCCCCCGACATAGCTCACTTTCTCGCGCAGAGACACATTAGCTAGATATAAGTAAGCTGAAAATACCTTATTTTGGCGAAACCCAAATCAAACGCGTTGATTTTAGTCGCTAGCCGCACATTTCTGGCTTTCAATCTTCACAATCCCTTTAAGGATTTTAAAATCCTACGCCTCAGCTGAACCACTAGCCCATGTGTGTCTGGTCTTGCAGGAAGTAAAAGAGAGATTTATAAAAAGTTTCAGAGTCGACCAACAGTCGTGTCCTGTACCTGAGCGTCTTTTCCATGCTGTGTTTGTTGGGCTTGGCCACTTGGCAGGTTCTCTATCTCCGTCGATATTTCAAAGCCAAGAAACTGATCGATTAGCAATCTTGCTTCTAGCTTAGAACAATTTTTCTCCTGCTTCTTCTGGTTACCGAGCGCTCATTATCATTGCAACTATAACTTTGCTCGTGCCGTCTTGTCAACAGCACTAAAACGGCACCTAATAGTTGCAGATAAATTGATAGGCACAAATGGTTTTGCGTGGGTGGCAAGGAATGAGGATCTTGTTGTTTGTTGTCCGTTCGTCCGTGCTTTTCTTTGTTTTTGGGCCTCTGTCATTCCCCGTTCGGACGCCGTTTGTTACGTTTTTTAATTAAACTAGAGCAGTATGTAGGGTCATTAAAATACGCATATGTACTATTGTGATAATTATTATTATTCGTTTCTTTCTTCGAAAAAGGTCTTTTTCATGGTCGTACTTGCTTGTTGTGTTCTGTCGTTGGTCGGGCGTTGAGATATGTAAATTGGTGCCTTCTTGACATTGTTGGTTCGTACCAGTAAATGTTGAACTGACGCAAGGCTCTTTAGACCGAAGCTACGTTTTGAGCCTGCTACCGTTTCGATGCACCATCTGCAGATTGTTGCTAAAACACAACGTTACTAGAAGTGCAAAAGCCATGAACTACGTTTTCAGTGGAATTCCCTTCGAACTACGACGTTTTGGCTGTCCCCCTGCTTGAATGTTAAGCATTTAAAAATGTATATAATGTTGTGGAAGCTATGAAAAACACTTTCAAATTGAAACCATTTTGGCAGTTTTTCCTTGTAAACTGGATGGATATGTTTATTAGGAAAAACTTAGACCTTTTTTCTATCTCTTTGTCTTTCCAAAATCGCGGAAAAACTCCAGCTCAAGTTTTGACTATCATGGCCTAATTTTTGTCTGTCTTCCTAAAATGCTTTCTAACGCCTTCTTGTGTCAGACGAAAACTATACGCGTTTTATACCAAATGGCAAAACTGGTATGACCCTTAGGAAAAACCTTTTTTCAGAAAAAAAGCAGAAAACACCTTACTTCCCTGACTTGTAAATATGGCTGCTTTGCTGACAAAAGCTTCTTTAGGTACGTACCTAAAATCGGCGACGTTTTATGCCATCCCTTTTTCGACGTTCGAAAACCGCCCCACCTGCTTTCAGGGTCGTACCGTATATGTACACGTAGTCTAGTCTAATGTACCTACTGAAAGAATTGTGTATATAACCCATCCGTCTAGTATGTATAGTCATTGTTTGTTTTGTAAGTAAAGTGCTCTCCCGTTTCATTTTGCTTAAAACGCTTCTTGAAAGAAAAAATACTAGATCCCAGTTCGTACATTAATAGTTTATTGATATTGGTTGTTAAGATTACGTAGGTGTACTCAAATAACTTAAGCAAACATTCACAGGATAACGGAACATACTGTTCTTATGTGCAACAAGCCATGCACATACTGTACATAGATTTGTACGAATAAAACAAGCTAAACGCCAGCGTGGCTGCACTGTCCAAGATTTAATCTTATGTCACTGACACCACACACTCTACAGTAGATACTGCACGCACTACACCGGTCCATAATAGGGATGACAAATAGAAAACCCAGCGCTTTTCCTAACCTGATCTTGCCTAGTCTAAAACTTGGCCTGCGTTCCTAGGGCGTCTGCACTGGCTGGAAGACGATCTGCTGTCGCGAGAGAGTGTGTCCAGGCGAAGACTGCGGAGAGCCGTCGTGTGCCCGAATCACCACCGGCTGAGACTGACTGGGCAGAATGACGGCTTGCTGCTGTTGGTGCTCCTGTTCTACGTTCGGAGTTTGCACATAGACCAGTCTGGGCTGCTGCTGTTGAGCAGTTGGCTGCACCTGCATGCTCTGACTGTGCTTCGGACTGTAGTCGGGAAACTGCTGTCCGCGGTGATTCACTACTGGCTTGTTTGTCTCTGGTTTCGGCTTCACCTTGCCGCCTCTCTGTAAACTTCTTAATTGCTCAAAGCGCCAGCTAAGGTTTTGTTGCAAAATTGACTAATGCCGTGTTGTAGCTTTTTCTAAATCTATTGGTCGATTTTGAGCGCGGCACCGGATCTTTGCCATTGAGCCATTAGTTAGTACCACATGGCCATCCGAAAACCCAATCAATCTGAGTTTATAAAAAAATTGGCAGCAAAAAGTTTTAGAGTTGGCTAACGGATTCGGTTAGGCTCTACTTTGCATATAAGAACGATAGACCTGTACTGTACTGTACTGTACTGTACTTTTACTAACAACGATAGACCTGACCTTTTCCTCAGATTAAACTAATCATGATCGGAACAATTGAAGGCACCAATAATTTTCCTGTGTGTTTATGCTCACAAACTCAGTCTGGACTTTCCCATCGATTGGCGTCATTAACAGCTTAAAGACGAGCAGGGCAGTTAAGACAAAAGTGACTTAAAAAGCTCTTTGTTGATTATTGGCTCCACCGTGAACATTCAAGTAACAGGTCATCCGCCGAAGGGAGGTTTGGGGTTTGGCGTCGGCCGGGGGGTTCGAGCCCAAATTCTAGGGAGTGAGGTTGGGCACTAAAAAACGCTCAAAAATCGCTATGTTTCGGCTAAAATCATCAGAAATCATTAATTTGGGTTCAAATAGAGTTAAAAAGTGCTGTTTTACAGGTGATTTTAGCAATTTTAGTGTCTGAAATTCTAAAAAATCGCAAAAATTTGCTCAATGCCAGGAAAATCGTCTCGGGGGCGATCTGGGGCGTGTGCCCTAAATCGGGCGGGGGAAGACCCCGGACCCCCGTTAAATGTATGATCGTGAAGAACCAAGAATGAAGATGCGAAGATAGAGGAAACACTTAAAATTGAGCTTCTGAATATAAACCCACGATAAAATAAAATAAAACCTCCTACTTATCGGTACTTTCATTTCTTTCCTATCGTGCTTAATTTACTCTGGGGAAGGGGCTACCATTGGTTGCCACCTCTACGTATAGCTGCTGTCTACCTTTGTCTTAACGAAGTATCCAATGTAGACTCCGATCAAGAGAGTCAAGACGAAGGCCAGTCCGATTGCCACCCAGTGTGGCCAGGGCAGATCGGCCCAGGTAGAGTTGGCAGGACAGGGACGACAAGAACACGTGACCGCATTGCTCTGGTCGTCGTTCTGCAGTCCTCCGCCTATTCTGTGCTGTTTGGAGACCTTCTTCACAAAATCCATGAGCTCTTTTTTCAATTCCTTGATGGCAGCATTGAACTGTCTGGCCTGGACCCGTTCGTTGGTGTCGTCTTGAAGCGGCCTTTCTAACAACTCCGCCGCTTCTTCTGGCGTGGCAGGGCGAAGCACGGCCCGTACGCCTCAAAAGATCGCTTTCACTCTCGAAACCTACACCCGCCTCCACTATTTTTACCGCGTTTCTGCCGTCGCATAAGACGCTGTTGCTCGTACGGCACCCAGTCACCCAACACATCTCTGAGCTCGTTTAGGTCGTGGATAGTTCGCTGAATGCCTAAAATGCTTTATATGTAGATGAAACAAAAACTGAGTATTGGATTTTCTGGGCATTGTCTGGTATTGTTTTTAGTTAGCATCACCCTGGTAGCACCAATACCAAATAATTTTTTACACCAGATTTTTTGAAGATTTTTGGCTTTTTGCAGAGTTTGTTTGCAAGCTTACTATTCTTTATAAAAGGCGTTTTCGCTAGATAAAATGAATCCAGATGACCTTGATTATTAAAGGCATAAGATGGTGGTATTACATGATACCAAGAATGCATAAAGGAGTAGCAAGAATGTGCCGCTCAGCGGCCGGCCGAGTGTCGATGCGCTGTACCAAAATTACTGGAGGGGTCGCGATCGCGACCCCTCCAGTAATTGCGCATGCGCTTTATTGCAGCGCAACCTGATTTCTGAGCAAGAATGACGTCAACAAAATGTTTAGCGATTTTCTACAACGGCAATTCATTGCATACTTGGTCTAAGATCTTCAATCACCACAATAAGTAAAATAGATCTTCAAT
Source organism: Sabatieria punctata (assembly GCA_030248155.1). Classification (NCBI taxonomy): domain Eukaryota; kingdom Metazoa; phylum Nematoda; class Chromadorea; order Araeolaimida; family Comesomatidae; genus Sabatieria; species Sabatieria punctata. Next base: position 115,556 of record JASANB010002057.1, on the reverse strand, counting down.
CATCACAATAAGTAAAATATGTGTCCAATTGCAAGACAAGATTGCAAGATATCTGTGAAATGCATCAGGCTTTTTGCATTTGTGAAACTTTCCACTTTTAACGCAGCACACGAGCTCGGCCATGTACACATGCCACATGCTTGCATATTCTAGATTTTTTACCTTTCTTTCCCTTTATCATGTTGCCGTAGACTTAAGAAATTAACGGCGGCAGCTATATTCCCCCCAGACAGATTGAATATCCCGCTTAGAAATCAGGTTGCGCTGCAATAATGCGCATGCGCAATTTCTTGGGGTCGCGATCGCGACCCCTCCAGTAATTTTGGTACAGCGCATCGACACTCAGCCGGCCGCTGAGCGGCACATTCTTGCTACTCCTTTATGCATTCTTGATGATACGTATGATTATGGATATGTGAAAATTGATTTAACACTTTAATAGTAACCGCTGAGCATACAGTACAATGTAGGCTTTTTCCATATCGACATTGATTCACTTTTGCAGCCCAAATGTCATTTGAAAACTCAGTTTAGCGCATTTCCCCTATTGAAACCACTTTCTAATTGTTTCCTATAACTTCACAATGTCTTTTTGAATCGATTTGTAAGGATTTTACGGGCTTTTCAAATGTAGCAGTTTACCCAAATTCCAAATTTTTTGGACTCACTCATTCTAAAATATTGCCTATTTGGAGTCTTCAGTATGGGTATTGTTTTTTCTTTTTCCAGCCGGCACAGTTTGGTGGTGTGGTTTAGACCGCAAAGGCACTGTGCGCGTGGTCGTACGCTCATTCACTCGGCGGGGCACGTTTCTTTCCGCAAACAGTTGGTCGTCGGCACAAACCCCAACCAGGCCACCGAAAGCTGGTGACAGCGAGTAGTAGGCAAATGGGAACCGATGGATCTGCCGTTGCGCCTAAAGCTACAATAGCAACCACATATGTTATGTGTTGGGACAAACGGGAACGGGGACAGCTACCACCGAGACCCGTCCAGACTGACACCGAACATGTGTGCCGGTTATAAAGGCATTAAAGGAAGGGCAGGATGTGGGTGTGGTGATGGGCCCGCAGTGTGGCCTAACGCAGGGGCTACGGCCCCGCCCGGACAATCCATGGGTATTGTTTCTAAATCCTACTTGCTCTTCGGTTGTAAAAATAATAAAAGGCTCTGTTTCACTCTCGCTCACGCTTAGGTTTAGGAAACAGGTGACGGGAATAAAAAATACCAGAGAAAGCTTCCAAGCATGCGTCGACCTCTGTAGGCGAGCGACAGAGTTTAGTGGAGTCTTGGTATGCCAATCCTCGTGGACAGAAGATTTCGATCGTACTACCTGGAGTTGACTCTGTGAATATTCGGTTCGTGCATTTTTCGGTTGAGTTCTGGCCTACAAGGGCGGTTATTTGACGAAAAAGAAGGCAGAAACGGTTATTACCTGCAGCTAAGCTGACAGCCAGAATAACTAATGCAAGCATCGTAAGTTGCGGTCGGCAAAAATACGCGGCAAAGAACGAAAACCGAGATAGTTGAAGTGTTTTGGAGCTACGAACTTCTCCAAATGCTTTAAAACACGACTGCCTGCAAGTCGAGATGCCGGCTAACCGCACGGCTGTTTGTGTTAATTGTTTTCTTCGTGATTAATGACGATGCTTTGTCTATAGTTTTTGACGGAAGGAGGCGCTATGCGCCTTAGAGTGATGTTTTGACTGCTGCAGATTTGTGCTCATCTTTCTTTGTCACTCACCTCTGCGCGTGCTTGGAGAGCTAAGCCAACTGTCACATTGCAAGCTTCAAAGGTGAACGCACTCAACTATCTTTCAGCTTCAATTTTATGCCTAAATCCAAAGCGCTGCATGTAATCAAACAGGAAACTCTATCTGCCGACTTGTTTGACTATTCTAAATGGAAATTCTATTAAACACTCTTGTTTGGCTCCCTCAGAAGCCAGCATGATGTTAGCTAGGTATTGTCAAGAGTCGTCACTTCATGGAGTAAAAAATATTGTACAAGTTAAGAGCGTTCCTCATAGGTAAAAGTATTCAAATCTTATAGGTGCATAGTGACTAAGCAGCACCAAACAAACTTTCAGGTTGTTATGGGCCGTCATCGTATTAGCAGCTGCCATATGTATGGGCATTCAGTCCTCGAAAAAGATTGCCGAATTCATCGATCCGCCAAAAATGACTGACATTCGCATAGAATACAAAAGTCAGATGCAATTTCCAGCATTGGCATTCTGCACTGGAAACCAGTTCAAGTATTTTTTAAAAAAATTATTCAAATCCTTTCACTTTTTGTCTTAGGTTATCGGTGTTATACAAAAACAAATTCGTTAAACTAGTTGATGACATTTACACAAAGGGAATGAACCTAACAAGTGCCACCAATGATACAGTTGATCCAGAGGTGATGGACTACCTAAAACAGACACCATCTGAGCAATTTCTGATAAACTCAGCTGCAAGTATTGAGAATATGTTGCTGGAGTAAGTTTGCTGGTCAGTCAAGAAACTGTAAATCTTTATCCTCTGAAGATGCTACTGGCCAAATAAGACTGCATGCAGTGTGAACGACTTTCAAACCGTCGTTACTGACGTTGGCGTGTGTCATGTGATCAACGACATAGCAAACCCTGCAGTTGCACACGACTCAGGTGGAATGTGGATACATAGTGTCTGCCTGTGTATCACATAGCGGAAGTTTAGGTGTGCAAGGAGCAATGCGTATAGTACTCAATATACAGGTATATGAACATGCACCGGGACCATTTCAACTTGTTGGTGGAAAGGTAATACAGTAGCATCTCCTGTCAGGGCACTGGCCTACCTTTCAGGTTGTATTATTTGAGCAAGGCACACGTCCTTTGATGTCTAGTCGCGGATTTGACATACCAGGTGGTTTCAACTCTATTGTCAGTGTGAGAAAAGTGCAGGTATCAAACAAACTGAAAGGAGGTTTTCTGAGTTGAAAACTCAACCAAACTTCAGCGACTTCGGATTCCAGTGAGTCAGGGAGGAACATGCACAGAACAAAAATGGATGGCAGATTACAAGTACACAATGGATGCCTGCATCCTGGACAAAAAGATCAGACATGCAGTGGAGCGATGCGGCTGTTACCACAGTATGTGGGTGTTGAACAAGACTACTGCCGATCTTCAGTGCTCATCTTACGCGTATTTCTCTTGCGCAAAGAATCATCTGCATACCGTGGAGAACGCAGCTGACGGATGTTTACAGTCTTGCGACCAGGTGCAGTTCAAAGAATCGATCAGCTACTCACAAATCCCGCCTACTAGTTACGTCGATCGAATGTCCCAGCAGCAACAGAACAAAATATGGGATGGTTACTGGGAAGCTACAGAGGCGTTCCACAGAACTCACTTTAAAGAAGTGCAGAATACTGGAGAAGTGCTCTCTTATTTCCGAAAGACTGATAAATGGCTGAAGAGACACAACTTGGCGCCTGACGTTAGTAACTTCATCAAAACAAAGGACAGACTTTTGAATCAGGCAACAAACCGATTGCTGAATTAAAAATCCACAAGTCCAGACATTTTAGATTGAATGTGTAGCAGTGCTGCACGAGACATTTGTTAGTGACCAGGTGCAAAGCCTATCGGATGAGCAAATCGTAAGACTGTTGGAGCCTCACCTCTCCATTCAAGAGTTCCTGCTCACTTATGACTCTCTTTATCTGAAGCAGAGAAAGACTGTCAAGAAGGCTAAACGGAGACTTGCCGCCGTTCTACCGATTTTGCGTCAGCTTGCACTTCTATTCAGTCTGATATTTTTGGAAGAAGAACGTCCAGAACTGGCATACGAGTATCCAACTGTAATCCGACTAATGGACCAGTACCAGGCATTCAACCTTACAAAGTTTGAATGGGTGCAAGCAATGAAAAAGATGCAAAATTTTCCGGACAGCTATCTGAATGTAAGATAATCTACACTACTGGTTTCGCTTGCATTTCACTTTTAGGATGTGTATGAGCCTTTCAAAGCGAACATCAATTTCCTGAAGTCACTCTATGAAAACCCCAACCTGACGCATGAACTCAACGCACTGGTCGAACTGGGATCGGACCAATTAGGTGGACAAATGTTGCGAACAATACTTTTTCCTGTCAGAGACCGATCATGCGTGTCCGCCATCGACACGGTGGAAAATGATATTCACGAGAAAAAGTTTTCGCTACCAGAATTCGCCAAACATGATGACCGGTTGGAGAAGCTTTGTCCAGCGGAAGACAGGACAGACATGCAGACGCTGCTCGAAAAATGCAGAAGCTGCATGCTGGGAGAAGTGCGCAATCTCACAGACAACCTGCACGATGTACAGCGCACTCTTCCCAATCGTCTGGTAAACAGCTATTCGGCTGTTACGAGTATGCTTGCTTCTTTTTCGGCCAAGACTATGGTTGGCTCATCAATTTATAAGTACCGAAGTTTTTCTCTGGTGGTCTGTTCGTTTACCAGTGTGTAGGTTATGCATTTCAGTGACAATTTTGCGATAATTCTCATATACTTTGGAGATATGAGCACAGAACTGTTCATTCAAAAGATTGCATACGATGCATGGACACTACTGTGTATGAAACGAATTCTCTATAATGTTTGCGGCTGAATTTTAATTTTTCAGGTGACATCGGTGGCACACTGGGTTTGTTTCTGGGTGCAAGCATTCTAACCCCTCTGGAAATTCTTGACTTCTTTCTTGTTAGAAACCTTGCAGAGAAGACTAGATTTTTCAAATTTTCTAAAAGTGAATCGCCTCAATGACAACTAGATATGGATTTAAGAAAAATGCAGATTCATACTTATTTGCACGATTCAAAAGGGCGTACATACATGTACATGGGAGTCTAAAATATTTGCCGCAATTGTTTGCATTAGAAATTCTAGACTTGTTTGCCGTGTCACTCTGTTTTACCTGCGGACGTATTTGGCGAATAAATCGAAAGCTTATGTGCGGTATCTGTTCAGTGTTTGTCTGTCTGCGGCATTAATCAGCGACTGGTACATGATGGGACTCTCGTTCAGTAATTACTGCAGAGAGTCATCACTGCACGCAATAAGAAACACAGCTCCAGGGAACAGTGTATCAAGAAGGTAACCTAACCAATCTTTCTGAAAAGCAAATGAAATTTTTGCGTTTTGCTTCTTTACGTTTAGATAACCAATCAGAAGCAGTTTTAGAGTTATATGGTCTGTTTTGCTCGTAGCAGCTACGATCCTGCTTTGCTTTCAATCTTGGAAGAAATTCACGGAGTTCTTGGACCCGCCGCAGCTTACTGACATGCATCTGGTCTACAACGATCAGCTCACCTTTCCCGCAGTTGCATTCTGCAGCGGAAACCAATTCAAGTACATAGATTGATTGAGCCGCCCGTAGAATGCACAGATAGGTTCAGATTGACAAACTTGTACAAGTTAGGTCTGACAGACTTCATTCGAAATGTGTATGTAGACCACGCTCTACAAAATGAATCAACCCATCAGCAAGTGGTTGAATTTCTCAAAAATACGCCGTCTCAACAATTACTGCTTGATCTGGCACCCAATATGGAGGATATGCTACTGACGTACGCACGTAAGTTCACATTTCTGCAGAGCATTAATGCACAGTATTAAAGCTGCACATGGCCCAATGGTACAGAGTGCAGCTCCAAGGATTTCAAGAAGGTTGCCACCGATTTTGGTATTTGCCATGTAATCAACAACGTTGCTGAACCAGCAAAAGCACACAGTTCGGGTGCAGCAACAAACAACTCGTTAGGCCGTTCGTGACTTAAGAAATTTCAGGTGTGCATGAAGGACTGCACCTTTTGTTAAATGTAGAAGTCTACGAGTATGCACAAGGTCCATTTTCCATAGTTGGTGGCAAGGTGTGTCAAGTCAGTTGTGAATAGCCAACCAAATAACAGTTTTTCCGATTTTCAGGTAATTTTGTTTGACCAAGGTACACGACCTTCAATGGTCAGTCGTGGCAGTGACGTAGCTGCAGGTTTCAACTCGCTTGTCAGTATAAAACGAATAGAGGTAGCTAAGCATATACGTAATAGGTCGTGCGAGTGCGACGAAAGAGTGAGAGGAGAGAGGAGCCGGCGGTCTGAGCCCGATCGTGTGATTACCGAAAATCGCTCAAAAATTACCTGAAAATCGTTTTTTCGGGCTAAAATCGCTAATTGGGGTTCAAATAACGGTAAAAAAGGGTTTTAAAGGAAATTTTAGAAGGATCTGGAATATAAAAATTTAAAAATTGGTCCAAAAATTGCTTTTCCGAAAAATCTGGCGGTAGGGAGGTGAAAAAAGCGTATCGGCGGGGTCTGGCCCAGGGCTGTTTGTTATCTGGAAAAAACTCAGCCGGTTTTTTGTTTGTTTTTATTTCAGCTTTTTCCGGTTTTTTTTTCAAAAGTTATCTTCCAAGACAACAGGAAAAAATTTTAACAATCGCTTTTTATTGCAGAATTCAACGAAATAGCGTGAGTTTTATTATAAAATGCACTAGTTGATCTTTTAGACCAGCAATTTGATTTTAAAACAACAAAAATACAATAATAAAAGTTGCCTGAAAATGGTACCGGTATGTTTTGCCAAAAACAGCTAAGTAATGCCATTGAAATGCTTGTAAGGCTTCTATTATCGTATTTTCAAAGCATTTGAACCGAATTTAACCAGTTATTGTGCCTATTTCTGTATAAAAACTTGCTTGAGTTTTTTCTGAGCCCCTAGGAACAAACAAAACCGTTTTTTTTGGAAAAAAAACGAAAAAAACGAAGGAAAAAACCGACCCAACAGCCCTAGTCGGCCATAAATATTAGACCCCATTACTATGCTTGTGTGGCGAAAAACCAAGAAAATTTTTCGCGTTTTCCATAATTAAGTGATGCTTTGAATAACTGATTCTACAGAGTCAACGGATTGCTACCGGTAAAGGAGGTAGTTGCATAGAGCAGCCGACAACAGACGGCTACAAATACACACTGGATGGCTGCAAGCTTGAAAAGATGGTTAAAAATGCCGTTGACCAATGCGGCTGCCAGCCTTACGTCTCATCAAACGGTCGTCAATGTTCGGCATATGAACACTTATTCTGCATAAAAGAGCGGTGGGAATTCGCAAAAAATGGGTCGCCTCCCTGCCTTCAAGCGTGCAAAACTGTACATTATGACTACTCTATGAGCTACGCGCAAATTCCTAAAACAAGTCTCACTGATCGGCTGCCGGAGTGGCAAAAGAAGAAAATCAGCGACAGCTATTGGATTGCCGTCAACGCTTTTGACCGAACAAATCCAACCGCAGTGAAAGATACCCGCAAGGTTATAGCTAACTTTCTTGACGCTGATCGATGGCTGAGAAATTACAACGTTGCACCTGACATGAAAAATTTCGTTAGAACAGAGGAGCGGATTTTGAAAGAGGTAAAACACAATTTTTTCACAATCGTACCTTTCTATTCGTGAATAAAAACCAACCTTTAGGCCCCTTGCGTTGGGTACATGCAGAAAGTATTTAAAAGCAACCACGTTCAAAACCTCTCAGAAGAACGGATAGTTCGACTGCTGGAACCGACTGCTTCAATGCAGGACTTCTTGTTAAGCTACGAATCCCTGATCTTGAAACATCAGACCACACTCGACCAAATAAAGGGCAAACTTGGACGCATCGCATCTATTCTTGAGCGGTTGGTACACATTCTGAGTTTGAAGTTCGTTCAAACCGAATATCCTGAAAGAATTGCCGGTTATCTGAAAACTCTGCGGATAATAGAAGCCTACCAACAAGGCAACCTGACAAAAATTCAGTGGGTGCGAGCTATGACGTCTGTAAACAATTATCTGGGCGGAATTCTTAACGTACAGTATAAACACCATCTATTCCAAACTACAGTATCTATTTGAAATTATTTTAGGACATCTTTAAGCCATTGGAGGCAAATTTGAATGTCTTGATAAGTCTGTACGCTGATCATGACTTGCTGGATGATTTTGATTTCTTGTTCAAGTTTGCAAAGCAGCAAACCGACCAAACAGTTCTCAGTGCGATGCTTTTTTCCGCCAAAAATGCATCTTGCGCAGCTGAACTTGAGAAAGTTGTAAAAAATTTGCAGAAAAGTGGCTTTTCGCTCCCCGAATTTGTCAAAGACGAACCGAAGATGGGAATGCTCTGTGCAGCGCAACCGCAACTTGATATCAACGAACTTCTAGTCAAAGTGAAAAGTTGCGTTCTCGGGGAACTACGAAACGTCACCAATGCGTTAGAAAGTGTAGTCCCACGAATTCCCACTGTTCTCAGTACTTCGTACGACCTGATTACAAGGATGTTGAGCGCGTTTGAAAATTCGGTGGTGGGCGGCTCCAAAATCTATGAGTATGACCATTCTATACAAACATTCAACTCTACTCTATTGTTTTTTTGTTCAGCACCAACCTAGCCAACATTCTAATTTACTACGAAGACCTTGGTGTTCAAGTGATGATTCAGAAAGTGGTTTATGACGGATGGGCGCTACTCTGTGAGCTTCTTCTTTATCTTTTAGATCAATATTTTAACTCTGCTACTGTCTTCAGGCGATATTGGAGGTACATTGGGTTTGTTTCTGGGCGCAAGCATTCTAACACCACTAGAAATTATTGATTTTTTTCTGATCAGACGTAGGAATGTCGCTAAAGAGCAACCGATTAATAAAGTAAATCAGCGTTTCTGAGATTCACAGAAATATATAAAATCCGTCGCCATGTTGCTTTACTGTTCATGCGCTTCCGCTAGCGCTACGTGCAACATGTTTTACGATTTACGTTCAAGTGCCAAGTTGTGGGTACACTATTCAGCATTCCCCGGTACAAAGTTGGGTTTCGTCCACATTGATTGCCGCCTGGGCATGTGGCCGTTTAAAGGTTGTTTACTGGTTTGTCCGATGTTATGTGTTCCCGTTCCGATGTGGAAGAAAAAGCCTGATAACATGAAACACAAAGAAAAGCGTCTGGCTCCCGTTTTTTAAGCGAAAACGTTCAGTATTACGCGTAGTTAGGTTCAGAAAATTGAACCACATAAAACACATTGTTGATCCCACATATTCAGTGATCCGGGTACAATTTCTCCAGCTAGACACAGTCGTCGTAACTAGGGGGCGCTTCCTCAAGTGGAGATTTGTGAATTTCCTCCAAAAACTTCTCCATCACCGGCTCAGTGTGCGGCAAGATGCCGGAACGATAGAGCGAAGACTGACACTGCTGCACCCCCATCACGTACAACTGCTTGCCAGGGATCTGATTCATCGACTTCAGGAACTTTACGCGGTCCACCAGACGACTCGGACCCCAATCCGGAGTCGGTCGCATCGCATCCGTCACACTCTGAAGATTTCATAAAACTTTTTTCAAAAAGCTTTTACGAACAGAATTCTACAACATGTCTACAAAATGGACACATTTCTTTTCGCTATAATTTCCACAAATCTTGGCCAAATAGGCTGAAATTTGGAACATAGGTGCCACAATTCGGGGAATTTTATGTGTTAAAGATTGGTGCATCAGGCTTGACCCAGTTCCAAGAAATTCCAAAAACACTGAAATGTGTTAAGTTCGGAAGAACCAAAGGAAATAATGTTTAAAATGGACTCATTTCTTTTTGCTGTAATTTCTGCAAAGTTTCGACAAATGATCTGGAATACGGGGAGAAAATCTGCTAAACTTCGGGGTATTTTAAAATTTGTAGAAAATTTGCAGAAATTACAGCAAAAAGAAATGTGTCCATTTTTAACATTATTTCCTTTGGTTTCGAAATAAACAAATTTCAGTTTTTTTGAATTTTTTGGGACTGGATGAAGCCCGGTGTACCGAACCTTATCATAAAATTTCCCGAGTTTTGGCACCCATGATCCAAATTTCAGCATATTTGCTCAAAATTTGCGGAAATGGCCGTAAAAAATGTACACGTATGTGTCCATTTGTTTTAGACAACCTGTATTTCAGAAACGGGCTAGTTGGACAGAGATATGGGTCAGTAAAATACGTAGAGCAGCTGGGTTGTTTGGGTCGGGACATTTGTTGCGTGGAGGTGTTGTGAAGAGCAGTTTACCGCGCTACTTGAAAATTATCTAGCCAGCTGTTATTGTTTACTTACCAGTGAAGTGAATCTTAAAATAAGCTCTTTTCGAAAATGTTTTTAAACTGTCTAGGCAAACAGTTGATTGATAGACGAAGAAGCCTGAGGAATGTCATACCAATTAATTAAGAAACAAGAAGCTATTAATAGTACAAGTCAGACATGGGCTAGCATTTCGGCTGAGGGGGGTAGAATTTTCAATTCCTGAGGGGGGCTGAGGCGGGGTAGGAGCGCCTGAGGGGGGGGCTGAGGGGGTGGTAAGCCAAAAAGTCCGATTTTTGGCTAAAATCAAGGTTTTTTGGCTTTTTTTTCATCAAAATACGTTAAAATAAGCTATTCTGAGCTCATTTACAACTAATCCAGGCATATATTTATCATAATTTTCTATACAAAAATCTTCCAAAAAATTCCTGAGGGGGGTAGCGGCCGGCTGAGGGGGGTAGGTCAGAGCCTGAGGGGGCCAACCCCCCCTCAGCCCCCCCCTTTGCCCATGTCTGGTACAAGTACAATGTAGTATACCTCCCAGAATGACATGTGTCTTCGAACCCAGAACACGTTGTAGATGGCGAAGATTGGTATGGGCAGGAGACTGGCGAACGCAATGATCAGTCCGATCGTAATGGCCCAATCAGGGTAAGTGTACTGGTTGTAGGTGACCGGTTTGTGGGCCACAAACGTAGCTATCAACAGACTGGTCACTACTGCAGGAGTGGCCACTGCCCACGTGAATGACCACCAGCGAGACGGACTGCGATTTATCATCAGACTGATGTCCGCTTCGAACCGGCGCCAGCCTACAGAGGTTCAGGCCTGATCTTAGGTCAAACAAAAACAGATACAGTACGGCTACCGCCACTGGGGGGAAGTGTCCTATCCTAAGTGTCCTTTGCTTTTATACACAGGAGGCGTGAGCTTTACCGTAATTCCAAGCGATTAGCAGTGACTCGATCGTTCCAATGATCATCAATCCAAAAGCTGCGCAGTACCAGTCCATCAACTGCACGACGTACATGCCCGCCTACACAAGAATTTTAAAGCAGCCAATCAGGAGACTGGACCAATGAGAAAGCGCCCACCTGAGTAACGCACGGAATTCCGAGAATGAAGGAAATAAAGCAGAGAGCCGCGGTGAGCAGCGGTTTTCGCTTGCGCAAGTAGCTCGGCCAGGTGTCGGCCAGCGCGGTGACCACGGTCTCGAAGACTCCGAACTAAAATAGGCGGGAAATTTGAATTTTTGATCGGCCTCAAAAGAGCCCTAACTTAGACCGACTTAGGATCTGCAGTGAGAAAGTGATCTAGCTTACCGTAGCAACTTACCGCATAGACTTATCTGAAAGCGATTGCATTTGACTCGGTAATAGTAAAGGGTAAGTAAGCGGCGCGGCCTCTGTTAACAGAGCTTCGGTATGTACCTACAAAATTAAAGCCAAAAATTACTACACGTACTTTTCTATCGCAGGATTCAGACAAGAAGCTCTGTCATTCAAACAAAACCTAACCCGCACGGAAACTCAGTTAGCACGACAGAAAAGCCAGTTCAAATAGAACTCACTTGTGTGTCGAAGCCCACAGTCAGAAGCATGAGGAAGAACAGAACTGCCCACACTGGCGACCACGGAAAGTTGGCCAGCGCTTCCGGGTAGACTACAAACGCCAAACCGGGACCTGAAACAACAGTCAGCTTTAGCGAAATACACCGTTTAAATTTGACGTCAGAAAATATTCAGATCAGTTCAGTTCAGAAGGGAAAAACTCTGGGCTACAGAAGGCTACCAGCTAGAATTTGGCCAATACAAACTTTAAACAAATAGTAAAATTCGTGCTGCCAAAATTTTTCAAAAAATGACGGAATGGTGGTTATTTAGAAATTATTCAGAAAACTCGAAAAAAGGCAGGATGACCTATTTGTTGACTAGTACTGTACGTACTGTACGCATGTACGTGAACAAATCCCTGGTTGTATGTAATAAATCTATGGCACCATAACTACATAAACAAGAAAATAAAATACGTAATTGGTCTTACCGCTAGTGATGACGTCACCGACGTTCATATTCGCCTCGTGAGCCATGAAACCAATTATGGAGAAGACAACTACGCCCGCGAAAGCAGAAGTAGCACAATTTAGCACCGGTATAATCATGGCATCCCTAAACAACCTGTCATTAGTATATGGCTGCTACTTTACGGTATACTGATTATACCTACATTGTTCGTAACGTGGACGTAATCTTGCAAAAATAGCCAAGTATAGTTTACGTCACTTAGTGAAAGTTCAATTCAAAGGTACATATGTACAGTATGTGGTAAGTTCGATGGAGGATTACCGTACCACCATACGGCCAGAAGGTAGGGGTACCACTACGCTGAGTACTGGCACCATACCCTCAGTCCGAAAATACTACCAGCCTTTAGAACTGCTTTTAGACTTAGGCTTAGGTTTGCGTTAGACCTTATGCATGCTTACAGTAGGCTTACTTAAGTTTAGTTCAAACAAGTAGGTCTTTGGCGACGAGAGAGCGCGCCGATTGGGGAGACATGGACAAAGGGGAGGGGCTGAGGGGGGTTGACCCCCTCAGGCCGCGGCTACCCCTTCAGGAATTTTTGTATTGAAAATTACGATAGAAGTATGCCTAGATTAGGTGCAAATTAGCTCAGAATAGCTTATTTTCACATAGTTACGAAACATAAGTCTAAAAAGCTTGATTTTAGTAAAAAATTGGGACTTTTTGGCTCACCATCCCCTCAACCCCCTATCAGCCGCCGCTACCCCTCTCAGGATATGAAAATTTGCCACCCCGTCAGCCGAAATGCTAGCCCATCCATGTGTGGGTGGATGGGTGGGTAGGCTACTGAAAGAGGCCAACCTGTAACAGTCGTGGTGGAATCGGTTGAAGGAAGCGAATGTGTAAATGGCGCCCCAGACCGCACCGACGGAGTAGAAAATCTGGCTGGCGGCAGCCACCCAAACATCGATCTCGGCCAGTTTGTGCCATTGCGGAACCAAGTAGTAGTAGACACCGTCCAACGCACCCGGAAGAGACAACCCGCGAATCAGCAAAATCACCAGCACTACGTAGGGAAAGGTGGCAGTGACGTAGACCACCTGAATACGGTAGAACACACAGCTAGCTAGCTAATTAGCATAAAGCAAAGCACGAACGCGTCCGGAAGACTTGATTCCTTTGCAGAGACAAAAGTAAATGGCCACCCAGGCCGCCATCAGAGCCAACAGCAACGGCCACTGAATACTGCCTGGCTGGTCGATGCCCGGCGAAATATGCAGCACGAAGTTTCTAAACTTTTTACATGCTTAGACAAATAACAACTTATAGTTAAAATGGAACTGATTTACTGCAGTACTTGGTACCGGTACAACAACCTACGTACACTTTATGTACCGTACGTACATACGTGTATTAGGGTCTATTGTAGCTCTGTAGGACCTGCGTCCAAAGCCCGATTTGGGCCCAGATTTTGAAGGGAAGCAATTTTAGACCTCTTGCCAAGGACCGGAAGAAAATAGAAAAATCGATTTTCCCAAAAAGGCGCCAAAATTTTCGGCGGGGCGAGCGGTAGGGGTAAGCCCCATATACAGTTAACTGGCAGTATCCAACCAAGGTCAGTGGCGTACATAGAATTTCGTAAAGCCGGGTGTAAAATTTTGAAGTCATCTGGTTGGTCCGAGAAAATTTTAAAAAATTAGCCATCAAAACGAATTCTGAACGTAAAATAGACAGGGCATACTTTATTCGTTTCTCTTATTTTTGCCCAATTTTTCCTTCCTACGTCCACTGAAAAGGGGTGGTGTACCCACCATAAACCTCTGGGTACAGTACTGTGTAAGGTGTCGGCTACCCTAACGTCCGGTTCCATCCGGTAGGCACCATCTAAAGTTGAACTGACACCGAGGGTATCGGTTCCATTTACTTAAGTTGTTATTTAGCTGACTGTTTTAAAGCGACAAAAGCATCCGGTCAGCTGACTCACTGCCAGAATTCCTCGCTGGCCGTTTTGAATTTGGCGCTGTTGTTGACGTCAAAGTGGCTCTGATTTCGCAAGGTATCGTTGAGGTCGGACATTCGAGCGATGCAATACTCTGAATTCCACTCGTTACCGCACGTGGACCAGGGCAGAACTGTGCGAAAACTCAGGACGAGATAGTACAGAGTCCAGCCGATTATCATGTTGTAATAGACACAGACAACCCCCGAGACGATCACCTGGCACCATCCCAGACCTGAAACTGCCTTTCTTGTAAGTGTGTGTCCGCTAACACACTAGTAGCAGAGCGCTATTAGCAGAAGCTGGCTGTTTCGGATCGATTCTAACGGAATGTTACTGAGCCAAAATCAGATTAATCATCCAGCGCCGAGCGTGGGTGCAGCCAGCCAAAGACGACAGGCAGCCTTGAGAAACAGACCTTGAAACATGGGACAGAACTTTTGAAAGAGAGCTGTTGATCCGAGACTGACGAACTGACCCAGCGACAGTTCCAACACCGTCAGCGGCATGCCACACAACATCAGGAATATAAAGTATGGAATCAAAAATGCACCTTAAAATTATTAAAATTCCTTTTAAATACATTAATTGATCGCTGACCTCCTCCGTTTTTGTAGCACAGGTACGGGAACCGCCAGACGTTACCAAGTCCTATAGCGTAGCCAACGCAGCTAAAAGCAAAGCCGCCTATTAGCATTAGCGTTCGGTCTTTAGCTAGCTAAGTACGGTACGTGATCGACCGGTCAATTCTTTGCATCTTCAGTAAACTTTGGCATTCAGTAAGAATTCGCAGCACGCTATGCTTGTTTAGGCTAAGGCTTACAGGCAGATAGGTACAGGCAAAGTGTGAGTGGGGTTGGCCCCCTCAAGCACTGAACTACTGAGCCCCTACCTCAGAAGCTTTTTGGAAGAATTTTGTACAATGATATGATAAAACTGCATGAACTTTTTAAGGTAGAATGTAGAATGTAAATGAACTCAAAATAGCATATTTTAGCCTAAAAATAAACGAAAAGATGCAAAAATCGCACTTTTTGGTTTCGAATCCCCACAACCTTTCTCAGCCGGCCTACATACATTCTTTCTCAGGATTTCAAATTCTACGCTTTTAGCCGAAAAGCTAGCCCATGTCTGGGCTTAGGCTTAGGTTGATTGGAAGGCCAAGATTAGAAGAGAACGGACCTGAGCATGAAGTCTAGACGACCAGTCCAGGTCTCCCTGGTTTGTCGTTCCTCGTGCCAGTCTTCACTGTCCAGTTCCTGGGAACTGTCCAGAGAAGGGCTCCGATCGTTCTGCACGGGGACGCAGAGGGAGTCCATGCTAGCGAGCCAACGGAGCGCAACAGCTAAGCAATGAGCCGGCTGGTATAGGCTGAGCAGGCTGGCCGGGGCTGGCTAGCTGGTGGACGCGCCCATGAAATGGCACACTCTTTCTTTTAACCGAGCAGACGCGTTTTTATTGACATTTTTCTCGATAGAACCGCTCCGGCCGGCGCTATGCCGACGCCCACACTGACATGTGGCCTCAGACCGAAATGTCCACCGACGCCGCGCCATCTGGTGGCCGCACTTGACAGCTAAATTAGGACAAAACCAGACAAGAGCTGTTTAGCTCATCAGACATACGTACATGTACTAGAGGTTACCCCCAACTGGAAAGGTCAAACCACTTCACCCCCCGCCCCAACCAAGACCCTGGCCTGTACAGCTGTCCCAAAAATATGATACCATTTCTTTTTGCTGACATTTCCGCAAATTTTGACCGACTTGGCTGAAATTTGAAATATAGGTGCCAAAACGCTTTAATCTGTTGAAATTTGGTGGATCAGGCTTGACCCGGTCCTGAGATATTCACGAATATGTGAACGCTGAAAAACACGAGGCGCAAAAAGTTTCAGACCGAAAAAATTTGGGGGGAGGGTAAAAATTCTCAGTGGTACAAATTTTAACGGTGTACATTTTGGGGAGGAAAAGAACCGTAAAATACCCGGCCGACCGTATCAAAGACGTACCGCGGAAGTACGAGTTGAAATCTTTGCAATCTGTAGGAAAAGAAAAATCGTCAGTTTAACTGACTTCTACAACCGAATCGGCCGATTCTTGGCGATTCGGGGTTGGCCAAAAGAGATGGGCGGGAAAGCGCAAAGCATATTGAATAAGCTTCACCACAACTTGAAGAGCTGAATGGTTGCAATCAGAAGGAAAATCGTATATGATTGATAGTTTCATTGATTCGGCCGATTCTTAGGATAATATTTCGCCATGGCGAATCAGAATTGGCCAAAGACATGCCCAAAGCGTATTTTAAGAAGTATAGCAGCTGGAAGAGTTTCTGCCAATTTCACTAAATTCAGCGCCCACAGCGTTAACTGTTGCTGCGAACGGTTTGAATCGAATTGCCAATGGTGCGTCATAGGTATCTCCCGTCAATGTCGCACATTGTTTATGCGGTCTGTACCAAAGTGGTCCAAATGCAATTTCAGACCGGTTCAGCTTCTGCAATGCTATGGGGATGGGGTGACTCTTGCTGTTTGCTTGTATCTGCCGGGGTCACGAATCGTGAATTCTCCGGCAGGTTCGAGACTGGCTTTTTCTCCTCTGGTTTGGGTCTTCTGCCTGAAGCTGACTGAGGCCACTTTCATGAAGAAGAACTAGCCGGAGGTGGGTTTGCCAACACTATCCACGTTTTTTGCTCTTGCCCAAGGAGTGTCCTTCTTTCGTCTTCTTTGAATCCCTGAATAATTGCTTTCATACGTTGCTGCTCCACAACTGCACCGCGGAGGACCGGCAGGACAGGGTTGACAATCGTAAGAGCAACAACAACGTCAAAACACAGCACTAAATAAATCTACGGTCTGCTAAATAATGCTAAATATTAATCGGGAGATCACCGGGTCGCTCCTTGTTGGGCTCGGCCATGGATGACTAAAAAGTACTGGACTAGAATCGACCCAAACGCCCGTTTCCACAGTAGGCCTACTTTCAAAGGGCGGTATCTTTGGAGCCGTTCGACCTACAAACAATATAAATACATCTTTAGAATCGTCAACGCGTGAGGAATCCAATTCCGTGCTCAAATCGTTTCGATATTGACCATATAAAGAGTTCATTTTTTCTATGGCGCAAATTAGGATTACCAAGCAACGTTGCGCAGATTGGAATGCAAATTCAACCAGAGATCAAGTCCTTCTACAACTTTGGCTATGAAGCCCAAAGCGCTCCGACGCATCTGTAAGAAGTTATTCGCAAAGAACTATAAAGTCATTGAACTTAAGAAACGGGAAAACGGGCTGTAGTAATCCAGATGTTATCGATGTTTTTTGGCCTGTCTGCTGCAGCGCCTTGCCTGGTCTGGTCAGTGTGCGTGTGTGAGTGCGTGTGCCGTGCCGGTGTTAGAGTACGCCAAGCTGTTGTTGATCTGTTGGTTTGGTTGCTGTCCTCACCCATACTCATCATGCCCCTACTTATGCCTACCTATGTGCTAGTAGTTTGTTTCTTACTTATTGATATTTGCTTACCTAATTGCTTTATTTGCTACTAGTATCTGCTGAAACATTTTGGCCGTCAGTCATTCTTGCCGTACACTCATTGACATTGCCCGGCATAGTAAATATACAGTATAGATAAAAAAAATGTCCCATCGCTTTTTCGGCCTTCACTCAAACGTTTCGTTCTCAGTCACTTCTTTACCGATTTGGCTCAAATTTTCAGCAAAAATTAACAACATGGTTGGCTAAATATTCTGCAAGTGTGGTGCCAAAATTCCGACTCATACTGGTTTTATGACCCGAAAACTAGGAATGAGGGTGGTCCACGCAAATTTAATTTTTTTTGGTAATACAAGGAGTACAGGCCTGAAACTTGCAGGAATGATTGGTGTTGCTATTGGGCATAACATACTAAGCGGGCAGCCCTGTAGCTCAAAGGGCACTAAAATGGGGGAATTTCAAAAACATGACGAAATATGACTTTTCTTCGTAAAACCGGCAAAATGACGATTCTAAAGATTTTCAATTTTCAAAAAACGCTGCAGGGATGGTTACTATGGTGTGGAACAGAGCTTAAATATCAGGTTCATTTATTTGTCGAACTTCCTGCTACAATCTATGTTGATTAACAACAGATTCAGTGCTTTGATTCTAGAAGGTGCAGATTTCTTAACTATGGGATTTTCACTCATGTTTTTGAAATTCCCCCATTTTAGTGCCCTTTGAGCTACAGGGCTGCCCGCTTAGTATGTTATGCCCAATAGCAACACCAATCATTCCTGCAAGTTTCAGGACTGTACTCCTTGTATTACCAAAAAAAATAAATTTGCGTGGCCCACCCTCATTCCTAGTTTTCGGGTCATGAAACCAGTATGAGTCGGAATTTTGGCACTAAACTTGCAGAATATTTAGCCAACCATGTTGTTAATTTTTGCTGAAAATTTGAGCCAAATCGGTAAAGAATTGACTGAGAACGAAACGTTTGAGTGAAGGCCGAAAAAGCGATGGGACATTTTTTTTATCAATACTGTATAATTCTTGATTGATTGTTTTCGAACTTGTTTCGCTCCCTGTTCCAACACTGCATCCAATTATTATAGTAAGCCTACTGTGGAAACGGGCTTTGGGGTCGATTCCAGTCCAGTAGTTTTTGGTCGTCCATGGCTCGGCCATGGACCACGGTATACACGTAATAACATAATGTTCGATACAAACACACTTTCGTAAAGTTAAGCTACCTGCTGAACTGCGCATGTAAACTCACGTCTAAACTGAATGAAAATCGACAATCTCGTGGTTAAAAACACAGATAAATGGGATATCAAATGTTTCAAAAAAGTTTGTTGATGTTAACAATAACCTATAATTTGAAAAAGGAAGGAAAAGCAAAAACAAGAAAATCTGACACGAAATTATAATGATCTATGTAGGTGGTAACTACCCACCTACTACTACCACTAAAAGGAGGATTCCTTCATTTTCGAACTTTCGAAAATTCCCTTTTATGTAGGCGTTTTGCTCCAAAAATGCATTTTTACAGGTTTCCGGATTTCCTTAATGGCTTTCTGCTGATCAAATAACCTATATGAACGTGCATACCCCCGTAATTCGTTCCCGTAAGACTCACCTACTGATTCTGCGAGAATGACAAAACGGTTCGAAAAAATCGTAAAAAATTGTTAAAACCAAACTAGATTGCGTTAGAAAATTTGTCGTTGTACTGCAATTTGGTTCTATGTATGAAAGATTCCATAAGTAAAAGAAACAAACGAACTACCTGACTCGTTCGTTCTTCTTTTCTGCTTTTTATTTCACCTTGATGGAGCGTCGTAGGAGCGTTGAATGTTTTAGCTGATGGGTAAACGCACGCGCAACTGCGGTAGAGATGGGTAAATGAAGGCGGTTTCAACTTCCTGTCCATGTGTATACCGTGGGGTAATATGGATTCGGACCCCCGGACCCCCACCGAATTCGGACCCCCAGACTGGTACGGAAACAACGGTTAGTGGATTCGGAACCCCACCCCGGGACCGTAGTTTAAATTTCCCGAAATTTTGTTTGCAAATTTCGGGGCACATTTGGACACCTCGGTACGCGGACCATTCCCCCCATCCGCCGACCACCCTAACTTTAGGGCTCAGAGGCCGTATGCAGGCGGTTAGAACTAG
Source organism: Sabatieria punctata (assembly GCA_030248155.1). Taxonomy (NCBI): domain Eukaryota; kingdom Metazoa; phylum Nematoda; class Chromadorea; order Araeolaimida; family Comesomatidae; genus Sabatieria; species Sabatieria punctata. The sequence continues at coordinate 95,787 of JASANB010002057.1, read as the reverse complement.
GCCTAGATCTAGCGGTTTTCTGCTTAGAACTGGAAATCGGCGCTAGTACTAAACTAACTGGTATGCACGCGTTTTTAGTGCTTAGGACTATCTAGTTAGTACTAGCCAAATCGCCTAGACTGCTCCGGAGCTTACTAGACAGCCCTAGTTTGTTCTTTTTTGTTGCTTGTAAGATTATCTTTGAGCAATTTTTGCCTCGCATTCAAGCACAAGTGCTACCCTAGCTATTGGTAGTGGCATAGATAGCTTACGCATAGCAAAAACGACATTACGTATAGCTCTATTTACTGGCTTATTCCTTTTCAGCTACCATCAGCTGATTGTTCACCCGGCCGTTTTGAATACAATAAAATCCGACTAAAATTTCATGTCAAATGCTGGAAAATACAATACTTTCTATTCTTATCTGTAAGTGGCTAATTGTCTGGTACCGTAGCAAAATCTGTTTAGTGAAGGTATAACTGCAGTAGTAGAGTAGTAGCACAGTAGTAGTTAGAATTTTGATAACTTAAGGAGGCAAGATGTGGGTCATGATCATGCAACTTAGACCGACGAATCAATTATTAGAATAAAAGTTTCTTACTATTTCCAAATCCAGTATTATCTTTAGGATTAGAATGTTTTTTAACAGCAAAATGCAACTTTCTATCGGATTTGTTGTGATTTTGCAGCATTTTTTAACTGAACAAATGTGACGTGACTATCGGACATTTTTTGGTTTATTGGCAAGCAATTGATTTGCGGACTGACTTGCGTCGCCGGCGCGAAAATGGCGACAATGATCTGCTTATTGACTACCACACACTCACACTTCGGAGAGCTGAGACAAAGGCCTCTAATTGCCAATCTTTCTGTTACTGTTACTTTGATTCAGAGTCATTTCTTTCAACGTATACGTAGATTTTTTGGATGGTGTTATTCTGAGAGTAGGGTATTACTGTACAGTCGGATAACCATCTAGCTCCCCATTTCATAGATATACTTGACTTTGACCGGCCATTTATGCTGCTACGACAATACTAAGACACGTCATAGTTGAATTTTAGTTGTCTGCAGCAAATAGGGCATGTTAAAGGAATCAGATGACGAGGATAGACTTGATAAGCACACCTATTGCCCTTGCATTACGGTTACACAGCACGCTTTTCTTACTAGAGTTAGAACTAGAATTAGTACTAACGCGAGCATACATACCACTAGAAACTTAGCTCTAGTTCTAGTTCTAACTAGCCCTAGTACTAGGCCAAAGTTAGTACTAACTAGCCCAAAACGCCTGCATACGGCCTCAGTTTCAAGCTGATGCTTAGGTTCAGGCTTAGCTGGGTGCAGGTTCAGAGTTAGGATCACCCTTTAGGGTAAAATTTAATATGGCAGTTTGCCTTGCCAGGTGGGATTGAGCCGGCAATCGGTTTCTTTAAGCTCTGATTTTATAAATTACTGTAATGCGGTAAATTCGTTCATATAATCATTATGTAATGACTTTGCGTAGCGTATTTCCCAGCAAACTGCACGTCATAGAAATAAATTAAGCATCGGCTAAACGATTGTCAAAAATGCTTGACTTGGTGGTGAGTAAAAAAGCTGCGTAACAGTTAAAGCGGAAGGTCAACATTGAGCATTACAGTGAGTGAACAAATAAACTTGCGCAAAAAATTGAGTCCAACAAAGTATTTCTCAGGTAAAAATAATTTAAATACATATAATGAAAAATGCCATACGGCAGTAGGAGAGCAAAAAAACTGACTTCTTCACACTGTCGCTGAGCTCCACTGAAAGTACATCAAATCTGAATAAAAATTGTGCTAGAAATCTTTACTAGCGAAGGAGCTACTACTGTATATATGAATCTAAAACTCATCATAGTCAGGGTCGTGGCAATCTGTTGATCCAAAATCCCCTGACATGATGCCCCCGATTTTGCCTGCCCAACCAGATGCGAGGAAATTTTGAAAATTGCGTTTGAAAGGCAGTCTGAGCATACAACTAACAGTTCTAGTAGTTTGAAGAGGTTTGGTTGAGCCGCATAAAACCAGGGCTAAAATTTTCTAAAAAATCAACCTTCAAAAACGCGTAAGAAAGGCATTCTGACCACAGAACTAACAGGTTTAGTAGTTTGAAGAGGTTGGTTGGGCCGTCCAACCAGGGCGAGAAAATTATTGAAAAATTACCCTTCTAAAACGCACTGATGTGGTCTGAATTACATGCGCTTTCATTGCTGCTTCTACAACCTACGGAATGCATGTTTTTATGTAGTGACGCACCGCAATTTTCGCTGATAAGTCCCAAAATCCCATGACAAATTTTAAATCCCCTGACCGAATCCGAACCCTGATAGTATTGGGGGAATTGAAATGCCGTTGTTGAACACAGTAACCGAGACTACATTGTATCTCTTTCGCTCGAAAGGAGCATCACATTGGTTCCACAGTGCAGTAGTATATTCGTACGCGCTACTGTTGCTAAGTAAATTATAATTATAATTTTAATTATACTTTTTAGAAATTTACTAATACAAGTACAAGATTTATCGTACTTACGCTACACAAGGAAATATGTAATCACACCATACGGCAATATCGAATCAAGTATAAAGTGCCCGAACAGAGTTGCGTCAGTACTCCAATCTACCAGAGAGAATTTGCGACCAGACGCACTAGCACAGATCATACACTAAAATAGAAGAAGTAAAGTGAAAATCGGTACCGGAAGATCAGAAGAGATCATACACCAAAATAGGAGAAATAAAGTGAAAATTGGTACCGGAAGAACAGCAGAGATCATACACTAAAATAGAAGAAATAATGTGAAAATTGGTACCGGAAGAAACTTGAATTGCAGCTTGAAACTGAGGCCTAAAGTTAGGGTGCTCGGTGGATGGGGGGAATCGTCCGCGTACCGAGGTGTCCAAATGTGCCCCATAATTTTCCAAATAAAATTTCGTGAAATTTAAACTACGGCCGAGGTGGGGTTCCGAATCTTAAGAACCATTTTTCCGTACCAGGCTGGGGGTCCGAATTCGGTGGGGGTCCGGGGGTCCGAATCCATATTACCTACCGTGGTCCATACCGCTCGGCTTAACAAAACAACTTGCTGCGCTGATTTCGCAAGTGCAGAAAACGAAGAGAGACGACAGTTTCTGAGAGTTCTCTCAGTGAAGAGAGTAAAGATGAGTTCAGTTGATCAGTGTTATCGTTGTGTGGAGTGCGGCCGTGCCGAAGGTGACCTGTTGTTTATTTAGGATTAGGGTAAGCCGGGGTAATTCGGCACACCATTTTCAGTTTTTCAAAAATATCTCGGCCCAACTTAGCAGCAGTAACCTGATTTTCGGTCCGGAATTTTTCAATTTTTCTTAGTTACACTGTGCAAAAGGTTTGAAGCCATTCCGACCATTCTACAAGGAATGGCGAGCGATTCCTTTTCGATTTTATTCATGTGCCGAATTACCCCACCGGTGGGGCAATTCGGCACAACGCGGAAAATTTGGTTTTGAAGCCTAACAGCCCCATCTTAAGGAATGTTACGATTAGAGCCACTTCATCTGAGTCTGTAGTACAATTTTTGCCAGCATTGTACAGTTGTAGTGGCTTTTACAGCTTTCTAAACGTTGAGATAATATGATCCCCACATAAGTTGGTTTTTTCTACTTGGCAATCGAAAAAGGCAGAGTTCTAGCGTTATACTTTCATGGAGCTCTTGTTTGAAGGTTTCTAGCTTTTGCTTCAAGCAGAAAACCTACTTTGTATGTGTAACAGTGGTTGAATAAATGCATAATTTGCATACACACAAACATATGCTAAATCGGGCCTCCGTGTAAAAAATGTCAATGTTTTCATTCTATTAACACTGCTAAAGGCTTACGCACCAAGAAAATAAGCAATTTGCAGTTGATTAACAATTTTTGATTAATTAATTAAAATTATTAATTAGTTAATTAATTAACGTAAAATAACTGGTTACTGTGTAAATCAGCATGGTGATGCTTAAAATACATAAACTAAGCAAAAATAACCGTTTTTGAACGAAAGTTTTGAAAAAAACCGATTTTTTTGCGGGAAAACTGACTTCAACTACCGTAATCAACAGCTTTTCCATTCCAAAATGATGCGAAAACCTGCGTGTCTACTTGTGCCATTTTTTCCCCCGAAAGCGGGTCGTCGGTTCTCAAAAACTACTGCACCGATTTTAGTGAAATTTTCAGTGAATAATATTTGAAGGAAACCAACCTAATTGCAGATTTTTAATCCGTCCGAGCTAATGTAGTTTTAGGTTTATTCAGCTTCAAAAATCGGATTTTTTGAGTTGGTGTCAAACAATGACCTGTAGCTCACGATTGATTAAGCAGATAGAGTTAATATTTTATACCTTATATCAGCACACAATACGCATTACGTAACTGCATTAACCGTTCATCTAGCTGCATTCGTTCGAACGCAATTATCCAATAAAAAATTTTGTGCCGAATTCCCCCCTGTGCCGAATTACCCCGGCCTACCCTATGTAGGTATTTTCAAAATTCTGGCCGCTTTCTAGAGAGCGAGTGGTCGTTGCGCGCTCACGTAAGCATTTCGCACTGTGCTTACCTGCCGCTGCAGTGTCACCTGTGTCTTACGATGCCGGAAGCTCGGAACACTTTCGAACCGACCGAAGATCGGCTCCGAGAACATTTGTTATCTGTCCACGGCACTCGAGAACTGAAATACCTCTGTCACATCGACGAACAGAAACGTGGGCAGCTGGAGGCCACCATGAAACGCTGTCTCGAAGACCACTCTGTAACCTTTTTACACAACCCTTAAATACAGTTGCTTTCTTTTTGCAGTGAGGCACTTAACGCCGGTTATGGTACTACCACAGACATGGGCAAAGGGGGGGCTGAGGGGGGTTGGCCCCCCTCAGCCGGCCGCTACCCCCCTCAGGAATTTTTTGGAATATTTTTGTATAGAAAATTATGATAAATATATGCCTGCATTAGGTGTAAATGAGCTCGGAATAGCTTATTTTAACTTATTTTAATGAAAAATAAGCCAAAAAACCTTGATTTTAGCCAAAAATCGGACTTTTTGGCTTACCTACCACCCCTCAGCCCCCCTCAGGCGCTTCTACCACCCTCAGCCCCCTAAGGAATTGAAAATTCTACCCCCCTCAGCCGAAATGCTAGCACATGTCTGACCACCACAGGCCCCGAACGTGGAGGTACCATATTGGTATCACTCTGTTCAGATTTCGTGGTGCCATAAACGGCGTTTTAGCCCTTTCAAAATTTAGAGACACCAATATCTACTAACTACTAAGCATTGAAATTTTCTGTTGTCCTTCAGTAGGGTGGGCCATTTATCTATCGCAGGTTTCGTCTTGCTCTAACTTTTGTGTTCGTTAACCGATTACTCTGAAATTCTAACACAACATGCAGAACAAGGTCGAGGTGCGTTCTGCAGCCGACACTAATCCGCGCTACGTTTACACTGAACACTAATTTGCGCGAACAAAAAATGAGCTTTTTCCACAATTGCGATGAAAATCAGTTGATTGCATAATTCGATTCTGGAGACTCCAATGATGCTTTTATTACGTTTTCTAGGTCAAGCCGCTCTGGAGATATGGCCGGTCAGAGTTTGCAGAAATGGCGGAAAATGGCGTTTTTTTAAATTTCACAATGAAGGGACGGAAACTTAGGTAGTACGGTGGATTTCATTGAAACTTCCAATATGAGGTGATCATGACCGCCGGAATCGATTCTGACACATTTGCAAACTTTGACTGGACTGGCAATACCTCTGGAAGCGTTTGACCTAGAAACGTTATAATAAGCATCGTTTGACTCCCCGAAGGCTCTAGAATCGAATTCTGTAGTATCGCAATCGGGTAAAAAGTTCGTTTTTTCCATTGCGCAAATTAGTGTTCAGAATAAATTTAGCGCAGATTAGGCTGGAAAGCTCGACCTTGTCTAGAACTTTGGTCCTGAGGCCCTAGTCGCTCTAACGGACGCCTCCATAAAGTTATTTGCAAAAAACCTGGTCGCTTGTTTTTTGGACAGACTTTAGTTATGCACTCGTACGTCCATCGTCACATTTTAGTACAGAGTGGCCTATTTATCTGTTCGGAGTTTTGTCTTGCTTTAACTTGTGTTAGTTAGTCAATTGGCAGATGAAACTTTAACACAAGATTCAAACAGCCTGAAAATTTGGGCCAGGTCGGTCACTTCAATCAGCAGTTATCGTAAAACGTTCTTAAATTACACCAGTAATTAGTGCAATTTGTCTGTTCTTATCTAAGATAAACGTTTGTAGTAGTAAGGGGCGGCTGGCTGGGGGGTGGTGACGTCACAACGTCACTCTCCCCGGTCCGTCTGGAGATTATCTCGAGACTCCGCCTCTTACGACTCCGCACAATCGCCATGTCGAGAGTCCGACCCTGACGACTCCGCCCACTCTTGCGGGAAAAATTTTGCTCAGGTGGGGGTCGAACTATAAAGGTGGAGTTGCAGCCTCCTCAACCTCCCGTGCAAGTTGAGACGCTCACCCAGACGTTCGAGGAGGAGTCAGCTGAACCAAAAGCGAAAGCCGTCAGATACACCACCCAAGACGTGCTGGGAAAACAGAGTCTCCACACGTTGCTGAAATACGTACAGGAGAGACCAAAAAAGGAGCGCACAGCGCCGATTCCCTTCGAGGTGTTCGAGCAGGCGGTCGCCCGCTACTGTTGTGTGAGAGAGGCGTTCTTAGCAGCCGAGGCGCCGGCGGTGGGCAAAGGTAAAAAAAAGGGCCTCGTATAAAGAAGTGACGGAGAACGAGGTAGCGGCGGCGACCGAGCGGCTAGGTGGCCAGTGGTGGGCGGTGGAGTTGCGGGAGGAGGCGCGGAAGAAGAACACCAGGAAGAGGAAGCTCTGAGGAGCTACATTGTACAACACAACAATAAACCAACCCAACAGGACTTAACTAGGAGTGAGTCCATTATCTGTTTGGTAGTGTTGAGAGCATCGTTTGTGGCAAGTCTGTTTATTATTATTTGCGCTTTCCCGGGGTTGTTATTGTTACCGCGGTCCATGGTAAAATTGTTTTCGTAGCATTCGGGGAGGGAGCAAATGCGGTTCCTTGATATATACCGGAGTTTGACCAAATTTGAAAAAAAAGTGCCAAAAAAGGGTGATTTTTTCCGGCCATACTTTTTAGCGTAACTTTTGTTTTTGTGAACCGATTCCTCTAATATTTGCAGGCATTGTAATTTGAAGTTTTTTCTATCTTTTGCTGAAGATTTGAGCGAAATTGGTTGATTTGTTTTGGAGCAGTGATCATTTGAAAAAAATGCTCTCGAGGGGGGCTGGCGAAAAAACAAAATGGTGGTTTTCGGCGTTTTTAAGGTACTTTTCACGGTAATATTGTTGTGTTTCGGGGGTTGTTGTTGCACTTCCGATTACCAACTCTGTCCTACCGGCTGTCTGCGGTGCAGTTGTGGAGCAGCAATAGTTTGTTTACTCACGCAGTAAACCAACACCAGAACAACAAACTAGTATCGCGCACACGCACTACTAACAGTCCGATACAACACAACACAGAGAGAGACGGTCGACTGACTAATATAGTATTTTATGTATGCCCAGACACATCAAATATATTAACGTGTTATACATCAAAAGTTTGCAAAAAATTCTGAATTTTCTATTAGTGCAGTTGGTTTTAGTTTTTAAGTTAAAATTTTGTTTAATTTTTGAAAATTGCCAGTTAAACGCACAAAATGTGGAAAGGTTCCAACGGATCGGACCTGTTACGTTTTGTTAAGCAATGTGTGTAGTTTCATAATGGCAGAATTGCATACTAATCCGGGATCAAAAATTATGGCCGACTGAAGCACTAAAAATGGTCAAATTTTGGACACTTTTTTCGAATTTTTTTTACTTTTTCATTTTTGAAGCGGGGAAGAGGGTTGCGCGATCTGAGGAGAAGATCTGGAGGTCTGGGACTTTTAGGGTTTGTTAAGGAATGATTATACTATAGTTTGAAACAAAGGGTCGTACACGTTTTTTCGACACCGGGATCAAAAGTTATGAAATATTGAAAAGTAGTAAGAGTTGGTTTTTCTTGGTTATGGGACTGTGTTTAGGACATGATAATCTGGGCAAGAACTTTTGGTATTTGGCTCGTAAGGACACAATATAAACAAGATTTTAATACTTTTGGGCGAAAATTCGAAAAAATAATTTTTGGACTTTTTGCCGTATTTAGCTCATAACTGTAGTAAAAGTGAACGTACAAAGGTGGGGATTGCATATTATCAATGAGAAAAGGCTGTTCTTTGCAGCTGCGATCAGAAACCTAGAAATTTATTTATGTCGGATTTTGTACAAAATTGAAGAAAATGCAGAAAACGGTATTTTTGGGTCATACTTTTTAGCATAACTTTTGTATTTGTGGACCGATTGCTCTAATATTTGGAGACATTGTAGATTGAAGTTTTTTCTATCTTTTGGTGAAGATTTGAGGCAAATTCGTTGATTCGTTTTGGAGTACCGATGAATTGAAGAAACGCTCTCGCGGGGGCAGACGAAAAATCAAAATGATGGTTTTAGGCGTTTTTAGGTACTTTTAGGGTGATTTATAAACGTGCTGCCGGCACAGTTGGTGTAGTGGTTTAGGCCGCATGGCCGCTGTGCGCGACGTCGTGCGCTCATCCTCTCGGCGTGGCAAGTTTCTTGCTGCAGAGTTGGTCATCGGCATAACGCTCCACCCAGGTCACCGAAAGCCGGTTACAGCGAGTAGGTAAAATGGGAACCAACTGGATCTGCCATTGCACCAAAGCCGCTCCAAAAGCATGCCACGTTGGAGAGAAGATCAATGACGTCAGGAGTTGTCCATGGAAACCGACAAGGCCTGGGGCCTCTCTTGCACCAGGGGCGGACCAAGCGGACGTTGGGAGCCGACATCACCATGAGGTCAACGCGTCAGGCACTCTCTTAGTACCTGATGCCCAACAGCATGGCTAGAGTGGCTGGCAGTGATAGAAGGGAAACGTCCGAGATGACGAACCTCGGGGGTTGCGCAATGGACCGCAGAGGTCTGAGCGTAGGGCTGTATAGGCCCCCCGCACATCGGATCGGATATAAACGTGCTATGATCAAAAGTTTGCAAACATTCTGAATTTTCTATTGGTGCAGTCGGTTTTTCCATAATGTTTTTCGTTTTTGGGTTAGAATTTTTTAGTTTTTGGAGATAGCCATCACTTTTGCTTTTTGGTGCCAAGGTTCCCAGCTATAGGAGGACCTGTCATGTTTTATTAAGCAATGTTTCTCGTGATTAGCGTCTGTAGTAGCAGCAGAGCGTTGTTAGGATGGAATAAATCTAACTGATAAAAGCCAATTCTAGATCAAGCAACATGCCACACAACAAGGAACACGACCCGATCGCCAACACCGTGCTCAAACCGCACCTTCGTACGTTCTTTTTATAGTTGGTTTTTGTATTAATGGAAAATTTGCCAAAAATCGGTGTTTTAAAATCAAAAATACGCTGATTTTTCTAGGAAAAACTGAATGATTCAGCGCTAAAACTATGCGGTATGTATGCGATAACTTGTTATAGTGGCCGCCGGTTTCCTAAATAACACACCACTAATTGCCTTCTTTCTTCCTTCTAATGCAAAAAGTCTGATGTTTTGCCAATTCTAACGAAAAACAATACTTCAGTGAAATATGAGCCGTGTATTCGGATAGAGTTCTTCTGGGGTGTTTTTGTACGTATGATGCGTCTGCTGTTGATACGGTCAATTTTCAGAAGCAGCGAGCGATCGTCCGACCAGCGGCAGTTGGGCAGAGCCGGACCTGGTTGACAGTTACCGTCGCGTCGACCGCAACCACCCCAACTATGACCCGGAGCATAAAGTGGCCGATGAGCCATTTCGTAGAGAACCGACCCACTCATGTCTATGACACCAAGATACAACTGCACGAACAAGACGCCTTCCTCAACAACCCTCTCGTGCCTGTCGGTATGTTCCCCTCCCGTCTTTCACAATTACATAGACACTTACCGGAGAGTGCTGCATTGGGTACCCGGGTACACTAACCAGCACTTAGCATTTTCCGCAACAAAAATCAGATCCTGTTAGTGTACCCGGTACACTAACTGGCACTTAGCGCAATCATGTTAAACTGCTTGTTTTCACGATTTCTGGGCAAAAATGATATCTTCCATTTAAGATTACTGTTTTTGCTATGTAAATTAGAGTGGTTGGTCAAAATTTTCATTCTTGTGAGGTTTGCGTCAATAAAAGCGATTGAAAAAGAACCAAAATATATGTAGACCTGCTTTAAAGGTACCGTAATGTAGGAAATTTTTGACACCCGTGACATAAAATCTGTATCCAAATAATGTACCCCGGGTACACAATCCGGCACTAAGTGCCAGTTAGTGTACCCCGGGTACGCTATCTGGAGGGGTACCCTATGCAGCACTCTCCGGTACTTAGTCAGTCCCATAGCAATGTGTGTTACCATTACCATTTATGGCGTAAAGTTTTCAGGGCTGGCGGCCACGGCGGTGGCTACGTTTTTGGGAATTTTCAACCGCAAGCCAAGATACCTCGGGTGAGAGATTTGACCGGTTTAATTTGCTCTAACGGTTCTTTCTACTGTCTTTTAGAATGCGCGTCGGTTTGAAAACGTTCACAGTTGCGGCGTTGGCTCTTGGCTCCTGGCTCCGGCTACGCTCTGACGAAAGACATGAACAAAGAGGCGACCGAGCAGATCAAGCAGGTCTGACTCTGTCCCAACCAGTTGACGGCGAATCAATTTTTTACTCTGCTTTTATCCACCTTTTGTATTTGATTGCATACTGTACTGTAGCAGCTTGCTGTACTCTCACTCTCGCTGTGTTGCAGTCGTTTGATGGGCAGGAATGTGCTAATCGTTTGTGCGGAGTTGGTACTAGGGTCGCTTTGGCAAAACGCATAAATATTTACTCTCTTCAACGCTACCATACTTTTTTTGCTATTTTGCGCTGGAATGGTTTTAGGATGTTGTCTCTGTATCCACTGATTTGCAGTAAAAATAAAGGAGTAATATATTGAACTGGTAATGTCTAATATTGTCAACAATGTATGCCACTGATTTGCAGTAAAATAAAGGTGTAAATCTGATTATTGCCATGCCAGGGATTTTAAGGTGTAACCAGGATCAGTATCAAAGCCAGCCCATTACAGCAATAAAGGACATCACTGTGTTAACGACAAGCGACAGAACTAAGAAGAGAACGTCAACTTTGTCCATAAACTGGCTCCATTTTTCGGCCAAGCTTCGCGCCTCCCTTTCTTGTCTGAGAGCGGTCTCAATTCGGTGCAAAAGTCAGAGACATTTCTTCATATTTTTATTTAATTTCAGCAGCTAAACCTGTGTTGTCTTTTACGCTTACAGAACGAATATTCCTTACTGCTTGGTTTTGAGGAATTTCCTGGTGTAATTCCAGAGCGACGCTTGCTTTCGGCGATTCTTCTTGTTTCTCTACTTCAGATGTAACTTTGTTTCGCTGTGTCGGCGGTTTCCATCCGTTGGCTATTCCGGTTTGTCGGAAACTCAGTAAAATGACGGTATGCAAGTGGCAACGGCATTTATTACTATCTCGTACATAATGAATCGGCCTAAAGGTACGCATTTATTAGGGCCGGTGCTCCGTTAAATAATCCTATCGTTAAAAAATCCTATATATGATTTTTTAACGGGCCGAGTGCCGTGAAATATTCCTATTGCCGTTAAATAATCCTATGAAAGCTGTGACATTGTCTAATCGGTAGTGAGCATGCGGAAATGGAATAGGCACGCGCAAGGACGTACGATAGGTGCTGTTTAGCAAGCAGGTCCAAAATTATCATACAGCTCATCTTTACGCCTGCATCGGAATCAGACTGTGAGATCGATGACGATGATTTAGCCAGTCGAGTTGAGCAACTGCAGAAGCGTCGAAGCAGAAGAACCAAGAGCAGGCATCGTACAAAGCTTACTTTGACGCCAAGAATGAGGCACCAAAGTTGTTGTTGTTGTTGTAACTTTTTGTCCTTTTTGGACTAGGAGTAGCCAACTGCTATAGAGCAAGACATGTCGGTGTGTGCAATACAGGTAAGGTTTGGTCCCCATTTATCTACTTGCCATTGCTGACTTTCGACTTGAATGATCTGAAAGTTCAAAATGGGGGAATTTGTCCGCGTCACAAATCAGCGCCAGAAAACCCGACAGTGTGGCCGGATGGAGTACAAGTTGTCAGACCCAAAAGAAGTCATACAAGTCGGTTCAAAAGGATCGCATAAACTCAAAGATGTTGCGAAATCCGTGAACAGCCAGCGCCTGTAGCCAGTGTTTCCAGTGTAGTGGTAAAGTATGGGCAACAACCGACGAACTGCTTGCTACTGCCAATCTTCTGGAAAAGCCTATATATGTGTGCAGCTGCTACAACGATAAGTGGGTGTGCCAGAAGCATTTCCCAAAAGGAAAGAAGGAATTTTCCTTAACGTCGTCTACCTGAACAATTTGAACAGAAAGCACTGACAGGTGGTCACAAAACGAGTCTGTTGATATTTGTATTAGGCACGTTGTTATTCAGATTATGTGGCTTCTGATACAGATGTTGGTGTACAGTTGTTTTAGTTGTATTGTCTGTCACGTAATATTAAAATATTATTGCCATTACTCTAGCAATAGGATTATTTCACGGGGATAGGAAAATGTAACAGGCCCATAACCGTTAGAAAATCCTATATAGGAAATTTTAACGTTAAAAAATCCTATATAGGATTTTTTAACGATATGATTATTTAATACAACACCGGCCAAAGTGTCTATAGAGAAAACTGACCCAATAATGGCAATCCTTGATTGCTGCGAGGCATTTGATCAGTAACCATATTCAGAAGAATGGTTATTGTCAGTAGGGTTGTCAGGCCAAGTGTCACCTATAATAAATCTGTAACTTAAGCGCTGTTCATACTCCTACTTACAGTTGTTTGGTATTGGATTTTCCGAATGTGTATTATGTATAAATTTGTGTATACACATTCACACAACAATGTGTATTTTTGTGTATATTTGTGTATGTGTATTGTACTGGAGGTGCAAGTTTTTATTAGATTTTGAGCCAGAAATGCTAGGAAAATAACGTCTGCTGCTTGAAACCTTGGATAGCTCTAAAACTGAGTTACTTTAGGCCATTTTATGACTTTTTGAGGATAACTACAGATTATTACTGAAGCAAAGATATCAAAAGCTTACGATTTCGTTTGAAATTTTACCGAGTTTTCCTGTTTATCTTTATTTGTCATTGCCAACCGAGATCGGGCAGACATGTATAGTGGGGGGTCGGCAGAATCGGCCAATATGGTGTGCGTTGGACATCCCTATGGCCCCAAAGTAAAACCCTAAAACAGTTCCGCCCAACTCCCTCTGGGTACCCAGCAATGGCCATCCATGGTTCTCTATGATGAAGGCCATTTTCCATAGTAAAACTCCAAAACACCCCCCACGGAAATGACCTTTTCTCTGGGGGGCGAGCAAACTCAGACCCGTGCTATGCAGCGTTCGAAAGCTCACATCATGGGCTTTCAGAATCTGTAATAAAATTTATGGTGATTTTTGTTGTTTCAAAAATAATCGTTCCCGAAGTATCCAGTAATCACGATTTTATCAGTTTTCAGCAGCCAAATAAAATGGTTTGGCATGAAAATTTGATGGGCATACTAGGTTTTCTGACACAGCAAATTCAATGGCGTGATCCATTTGTGCATAGGACCATGTGATCAATCGATAGCCAGCAATGGCCATCCATGGTTCTTTCTCTCTGATGAGGGCCATTTTCCGTAGTAAAACTCCAAAACACCCCTCACGGAAATGAACGTTTCTCTGGGGGGCGAGCAAACTCAGACCCGTGCTATGCAGCGTTCGAAAGCTCACATCATGGGCTTTCAGAATCTGTAACAAAATTTATGGTGATTTTTGTTGTTTCAAAAATAATCGATCCCGAAGTATCGATTTATCACGATTTTATCAGTTTTCAACAGCCAAATAAAATGGTTTGGCATGAAAATTTGATGAGCCTACTAGATTTTCTGACACGGCAAATTCAATGGCGTGATCCATTTGTGCATAGGATCATGTGATCAATCGATATTGATTATCGAATTAAAACGCGATGGTAGCTCGAGAACGATACCATAGTTGAAATCGGCATGCTAGACAGCCACTAACATTATTAGCCTGTGTAGTTGGAATATCTGCACAGCAAAAAATCGATAAACAATCGATATCGATTATCGAATTAAAACGCGATGGTAGCTCTAGAATGATATCATGGTTAATCGGCACTGCCGCGTCAGTGGCTCAGTGGGTAGCTCGCTGCCTCTGAGTCACGGCGGCCGCTGCATCCCTAGTGGTTGTAGTGGTTCATCCTCTCGGCGTGGCAAGTTTCTTGCTGCAAAGAGTTGGTCGTCGGCACAATGCTCCACCCAGGCCACCGAAAACTGGTTACAGTGAGTAGGTAAAATGGGAACCAACTGGATCTGCCGTTGCACCGAAAGCCGCTCCTAAAAGCATGCCGCGTTGGAGGGAAGATCAACGACGTCAGGAGCCGTCTGAGAAACCAGCATTACGGCCTATACCGGTTTACTCCTCCTCGGCAGGGCGGCCGCTGGGAGCTGTCAGCACCATGACGTCACCACGCCAGGCACTCTCTTAGTACCTGGCGCCCAACAGCATGGCTTGAGTGGCTTGGCAGTGAAAGAAGGGCAAACGTCCGAGATGACGATATAAGGGGTAACGAAATGGACCGTGCAGGTCTGATCGTAGGGCCGTACATTGTACGACCCCCCGCCAGATCGGATCGGATCGGATCGGCATGCAAGAAAACCACTAACATTATTAGCCTGTGTAGTTGGAATATCTGCACAGCAAAAATCGATAATCAATCGATATTGATTATCGAATTAAAACGCGTTGGTAGCTCTAGAACGATATCATGGTTGAAATTGGCATGCTAGAAAACCACTAACATTATTAGCCTGTGTACAGGGTGTCTCAAAAAAAATGATCACATTTCTTTTTACTGCCATTTCCGCAAATTTTGACCAAATAGGCTGAAATTTGGACCATATGTGGCCAAACTCGGGCAATTTTATGTGTTAAAGTTTGGTGCACTAGGCTTGACTCATTCCCGAGAAATTTCAAAAAAAGTGAAATTTGTTAAATCAATAGTGAATGCCGGTCACCGAAAAAATGATCACATTTCTTTTCACTGCGATTTCCGCAAATTTTGACCAAATAGGCTGAAATTTGGACCATATGTGCCCAAACTCGGGCAATTTTATGTGTTAAAATTTGGTGCACTAGGCTTGACCAATTCTCGAGAAATTTCAAAAAAAGTGTAATTTGGTAATTTCAATACCAAAATCCGGTCACCGAAAAAACGTTACATTACATTATCGCCTAAGCTCTAACGATAGCGTTGGAGTTCATGCGTCAACTTTTTACACACGAATTACCCTGAACTTCTGCGTTTACACTCCAAATTTCATCCAATTCCGTCAAAAATTAGAAAAGATACAGGAAAAGGAAATGTTTCCATTTTTCGGTGACCGACTTTCACAATTGAAATTACCAAATTTCACTTTTTTTGAAATTTCTCGGGATTGAGTCAAGCCTAGTGCACCAAACTTTAACACATAAAATTGCCCGACTTTTGGCACCTATGGTTCAAATTTCAGCCTGTTTGGTCAAAATTTACGGAAATGGCAGTAAAACGAAATGTGATCATTTTTTGAGACACCCTGTAGTTCGATCATTTGCACAGCAAAAATTCGATGATTGATCAAACATCGATTATCGATTGATCACGTGATCATAGCTGCTGTAAATTGATGTCGCGAATGAATTTGGCGTAGCAGAAAACCCCCAATTTGGTAATCCCATTTTCCTTCTTAGCTGATTTAGTGAGGTGCTGAAAACTGATAAAATCGTGATAAATCGATATTTGGGGATCGATTATTTTTGAAACAACAAAAAACACCATAAATTTTATTGCAGATTCTGAAAGCCTATGATGTGAGCTTTCGAACGCTGCATAGCACGGGTCTGAGTTTGCTCGCCCCCCAGAGAAAAGGTCATTTCCGTGAGGGGTGTTTTGGAGTTTTACTACGGAAAATGGCCCTCATCAGAGAGAACCATGGATGGCCATTGCTGGCTATCGATTGATCACATGGTCCTATGCACAAATGGATCACGCCATTGAATTTGCCGTGTCAGAAAACCTAGTATGCTCATCAAATTTTCATGCCAAACCATTTTATTTGGCTGCTGAAAACTGATAAAATCGTGATTAATGGATACTTCGGGATCGATTATTTTTGAAACAACAAAAATCACCATAAATTTTATTACAGATTCTGAAAGCCCATGATGTGAGCTTTCGAACGCTGCATAGCACGGGTCTGAGTTTGCTCGCCCCCCAGAGAAACGTTCATTTCCGTGGGGGGTGTTTTGGAGTTTTACTATGGAAAATGGCCTTCATCATAGAGAACCATGGATGGCCATTGCTGGGTACCCAGAGGGAGTTGGGCGGAACTGTTTTAGGGTTTTACTTTGGGGCCATAGGGATGTCCAACGCACACCATATCGGCCGATTCCGCCGACCCCCCACTATACATGTCTGCCTGATGGCCGCCCGATCTCGGTTGACAATGACAATTATATATGTACACACACAAAAATACACATTTTTAGTATTGTTTGTGTATATGGTAATGTGTATCATATTTTCAATGTGTATGAGCAATATTTCACTTCCGGAGCCAGTCGGTCTGCCTGTATCTGTAAACTATGATGTTCAAAAATTCACAATTTTGTACCGTCACCCCTCTCGACGCTTTCAGTACAACCACCTTAAGAGCCGGTTTCTCTAGGAATCGACTGTTGCTCCTTAACCTCCGGACAAATCTCAACTTTTTGTCTCCGATTTGGCTAAAATTTTGTATTTTGGTATAATTTGACCTAAAAAGACATTTTATCACCTTTCCGGCCATTTTTGAGAGGGTCACTTTTTCGACCCTCTCACATATTTTGAGTCATAACTCGGGACCAAATGATCGTAGGAACTTGCGAATTACATATTTAGAATCAGAAAATTATTCTCTTTCGAATAATACCCTACTGGACTGCATTGCAGAGAAAAAATTTTTTTCGAACCCCTTCCGGGACCGATTTGACCCCCACACAGTCATGTTTCCAACTGTTTTATTTCATGGCAATGTAGCGCTATGTTTTTGCTTTCGATTAAAGAAAAAAAATCGAGAAAAAAAAGGGGGCCCAAATCGAGTTTTTGGGCCTTGAAAGTTGAAAATCAAAAAATTTTTCCTTATAATGGGTTGCACACTGTAAACAACACAACTTGGTCAGTTTTGAATCGATTTCGGAGATCTTTGGCACACGTATTGCACTGTTCATCTTGCACATAGCGCACAAACCTGGTCCTGGTTGCCGCTGTTTAACACGAGTTTTATGCTTATTTTGTTTATTATTTTCAGTTTCGCAAACAATTTCTTGGTTTCATTTGATGTTTCCCATGATGGGCGTCCAAATTGTCTTCTTGAAAAGAATTAGAGCTTGGGCCTTGGGGCGACTTGAGCCTTATGACCAAAATTGTAGTCAACGTCGAGCTCCGGCCTGGGTGAATCCTAATCTGCGCTATGTTTGCTCTGAACACTAATTTGCGCAATGTCAAAAAAT
Organism: Sabatieria punctata; assembly: GCA_030248155.1. Lineage (NCBI taxonomy): Eukaryota > Metazoa > Nematoda > Chromadorea > Araeolaimida > Comesomatidae > Sabatieria > Sabatieria punctata. Next base: position 78,041 of record JASANB010002057.1, on the reverse strand, counting down.
GAGCTTTTTTCCTAATTGCGATGAAAATTAGATGACTGCAGAATTCGATTCTTGAGTCCTTGGCGACTCCAGTGATGCTTTCATGATGTATCTAGGCCAAACCGATGTGGAGATATGGCCGGTCAAATTATGCAAAAATCGTGAAAATGGCGTTTTTTTGAAAATTTCACAAAATAGGGGGAAACATAGGCAGACTGACGGATTTGGCTGAAACTTCCTGAATGGGGTATTCTTGACCGCCGAAATCGAATCTGACCCTTCCTGACCCTGAAAACCTCACCCTGATACCATAATTCGGCTTCCAATAAGGGGTGGTACAGCTTCAAGAAAAACGGATTTGTACTGTAACACAAATTTTCCAAATTTGCATGTCAGAAGTAGCAGTGCTGTAATGGTAGAAGTTTGCAAATGCCTAACAAGTGATTGTTAGTGCTTATAATGGTATTGGACCATACATGGGCCGGGGGTAAGGGGCGTTTACCTCCTCAACGGCCCATACCCCCCTCAGCCGGCCATAGCCCCATCGCCCACCCCATAAAATTTTCGCTTATTTAAGGCAAAATAGGCGTTTTTTGGACTTTTTTGGGACCCTCCCCTCCCCTCCCAAAGTCTCCAGACCCCCTCCGGATTTTTCCGGCCCATGTAGGTATTGGACTGCTCAATCTCATATTGCCACCTCACCTTGGGACCCGAATTACGGTATTAGAGTGAGGTTTTCAGGGTCGAGAAGTGTCAGAATCGATTCCGGCAGTTAAGAATACCCCATTCAGGAAGTTTCACCCAAATCCATCAGTCTGCCTATGTTTCCCCCTCTATTTTGTGAAATTTTGAAAAAAAACGCCATATTCACGATTTTTTGATGTTTGACCAGCCATATCTCCAGATCGGTTTGGCCTAGACACGTCATGAAAGCATAATTGGAGTCGCCAAGGACTCAGGAATCGAATTCTGTAGTCATCTAATTTTCATCATAATTAGGGAAAAAGCTCATATTTTGACATTGCGCAAATTAGTGTTCAGAGCAATCGTAGCGCAGATTAGGATTCACCCAGGCCGGAGCTCGACATTGTCTACAATTTTGGTCATAAGGCTCAAGTCGCCTCGAGGCCTCCGAAAAAAGGTATTCGGAAAAAACCGCCAGGTCGCTTATTTTTTGAACAAACTATAGTTTGCATATGTATGTATGTCAATAGTTCAGTCGAGATGACGAGTTTTACAGTCACCATCCCACAGCGGCCAGGATCAATAATGTATATTTTAGTCTATTCACATGCACACCTGCGCAAAACGAGAGTAACAGAGTCTTAGCAGTCTCCGTAAATATTCGTTATAGTGCACAATTCAATTGATGCTTACTTCTTGTAAGTATCAAGTATGTAGAATGTTTATTCAATGCAAAAGTTTCCAACTATCCTTCACTTAGGCATTGCTTGGGTTGGGCTGGCCCGATTTCCAGCTCTAATTCTTTTCAAAAAGACAATTTGGACGCCCATCATGGGAAACATCAAATGAAACCAAGAAATTGTTTGCGAAATTGAAAATAATAAACAAAATAAGCATAAAACTCATGTTAAACAGCGGCAACCACGACCAGGTTTGTGCGCTATGTGCAAGATGAACAGTGCAATACGTGTGCCAAAGATCTCCGAAATCGATTCAAAACTGACAAAGTTGTGTTGTTTTCAGTGTGCAATCCATTATAAGGAAAAATTTTTTGATTTTCAACTTTCAAGGCCCAAAAACTCGATTTGGGCCCCCTTTTTTTTCTCGATTTTTTTTCTTTAATCGAAAGCAAAAACATAGCGCTACATTGCCATGAAATAAAACAGTTGGAAACATGACTGTGTGGGGGTCAAATCGGTCCCGGAAGGGGTTCGAAAAAAATTTTTTCTCTGCAATGCAGTCCAGTAGGGTATTATTCGAAAGAGAATAATTTTCTGATTCTAAATATGTAATTCGCAAGTTCCTACGATCATTTGGTCCCGAGTTATGACTCAAAATATGTGAGAGGGTCGAAAAAGTGACCCTCTCAAAAATGGCCGGAAAGGTGATAAAATGTCTTTCAGGGTTGTATATTTTTCCGAAAAAAACCTCGGCCTGTTTTTTTCTAGTTTTTTTCCGGTTTTTTTCCGGTTTTTTTCCTAAATCGCGGAAAAAAACTCCAGCCCAAGTTCTGAGTATCCTAGGCTGGTTTTATGATTCCTAACGCTTTCTAGCGCCTTCCTCAGTCTTGTTAGACCAGAAATACACGTGTTACATTGATATAAATCACGAAACAGGCATGAAACAGTGCCTGACAGGTTCCATAAATGACGGTATATGCAAATTTTCTTACAGCAGTTTGCATTTTTGTTTTTTCATGCCAAATTTGGTCTTTTTGTTGTTTTTCTAACAGTTTTGAGTCAGTATGGCCTATTATACATAGCAAAAGTCCATTTTTTAAACGAAAAATGACGTAAATTAGCAATTTTTAGCTTGAGTTTTTTTCCGCGATTTATGTTTTTTTCCGACCCTTAGGAAAAAAACCGGTTTTTTTCCGGAAAAAAACAGTTTTTTTCCGGTGTTTTTTTCCCACCTCACATCCCTGTGTCTTTTTAGGTCAAATTATACCAAAATACAAAATTTTAGCCAAATCGGAGACAAAAAGTTGAGATTTGTCCGGGAAGAGTCGACCCTTATATAAACCGGCTCTTAAAAACTACACGACTGCTGACCGACCCCCCCCCCCCCCGACTAGACTTGCTTGCTGACTTGTATGTTCGATCTGTAGAAGCTATGGCTGAAAACAAACTTTTTAACATCGGTCTACTGTATGTACGTTTTTACAGTTGGAAACATGAACAGTGCTGCGTTTTCTCTGTAATTTTGTTGCCAACTTTGGTACCTAAAAACATTGACGTTTTGGATGCCAAGTCCACCCCTGCGACGTTTCTCTACGTTCAACCAACTCCCACCCCTCTCTGAACGTCATAGTTTGGGGACAGTGCCTTACTTAGCACAGCCAGCCAGAGTCGATTTCATATTTTCTAAATGAGCACTAATATGAATGACGCCCTTCCTTTAGTGTTGGTTATGGTATCCCTCCTAGAGTGCTATTATATAGGAAAGAAAACTGCAGTATGTACTTGTTAGTCGAACAGCTGATAAAACGGTATTGAATAAACAGTGCGCAACTTTATAACATGAAAACGATTGAGTAAAAGATTCGATAGCTTTCTGTGCTCTGTATAGCAGGTAAATACAGTCAAAGTTAGCAGTTCGGACTGGCGCCGGCTGGGGAATCTGAGCTCAAAGTCTAGGGAGGGTTGGGCACCATACATGTAACAGCTCCGGGTCGACCTGGGGGTAGGGGGTTTCCTCAGATGGGGGTTGAGGGGGCTTCGCCCAGAGGGGGACCAAAATTTCAAAAAGCTCCAAGACGCCTGGAAATGCGTTTTTAGCACGTTTTTTCAGTAAGGGCTGTAGTCTGCGTCTGTGATGTATTGATGAGTATCTCGGCTCCCATGCACGCGGTACACGTAGCGTGTTCGAGTCCGCCTCGGCTCGGCCCATTCTGATTGCCTCGCATGTGGCCCATCTGGTTTATTGCTGGATTGTATCTGGTCCTGGTGTACATGTGCATTGTATAAAGTTATATATTCTATTTAATGATCGGGCGGTCGGATGTTCCATTTACGAGGTTCGACTGTACTTTAAATTAACTACAGTTTTATTTTATTGAACACACAGTTATTTATTTCTAAGCCACCCGAAAACGGTTTTATCGTAGTTGCCTAGTTATAAAACCTGTTAACCTGTTACTACTACTATTGTGGTACAGTTGCAGCCATGAAACCGACACAATACTTTTTTCACAAATTGTTCGTTTCTGTCAACGATTTTCCCGGTAATTTCAACTTTCCCGGTATTTCGTTCCTTCTAGCTTAGTTGGGCTAAGAAAAACAAATCTAAAAACGGCACTTTACTGAGTGGGGGAATGCACCAGGAATCATGGAGTTCAGCGTAGGAAATACGCGCGAAATATGAATTTATCAACAGAGCTCTTACTAATGGAAGTTATTTCTTTCCCCGTTTCCTGAAACACGGCGATAGCACTTTCAAAGACTCACATTACATACGCACGCGTGGCATGTCAAAAACGTCGAAAGAGGTAAAAAATACATACTGCAGTGTTAAGTCCAAAACAAGTTCTCGAAAGTGACTGACAGGCTGTCGCACGACCAATTGAATTGTTGGCATGAAGAATATCTGAGTCTGGGCGGACGAAAACTCTCCATAAATTCCTAGAGACGTGGGAAAGGGGCGGAGGGAGACTTCGCCGCTCCTCAGCTTAAGCTACACTATCAAGTTTAGGTCGGAATCTATCGAAAGAAAAATATCATACGGTTTTAATTATTTGATATGTAACTGCGAAGCGTAGATCGTTATAAAGGAAATTCTGCCTGTTGTAAGTACCTGAAAATCTGAAAATTCTGAGACAAAATGCAGCAGTACTGGACTGGGTTACTGCTAAATTTCAATCAATCGGACAATCATTTAAAAAGCAGTAAACATTTTTTTCAGTCGAGTCTCAGAGAGATAATAAGTCGTATCGTAGGTACTTTTTGAGATCTCCTAGCGCGCTGTAAAATTCCCTCAACCCCTCAGACAGACAGATGCCACTTCCCTCAACCGTCACTCAAGTGTTTGCAAATTAGTCGAAATACTGATATTGTATCTGCCCAAATATCCGTCCTAGGAGATTAGGAACTTTGCGAGGGCTTGGCAACTTCAAACGAGCCGCTTTTCCAAATAAAAATTCAATTTAATAATAACCATTAGATGAGTAATCAATAGGTGCTTACAATCAGAGCTGAGCGTGCCGTCTCAAAAACTCATTGGCACGGCTGATTTCTTTCAGACTCTGATTGTCCCAGCAGCTTTCTATCTCTCTGCAGCAAAACAACTTTCTTGCTCTGCATCTGGTGTGCCGGTTGGGTTTTTTGGCGCGCCGCCCCTGCGGTCTCCCGGACGCCCTAAACCCTTCTTTCCGATCAATGCAAATCCCTAATCCCATTCACTTTTTCTCAAGCGCTCAAGAAGATCAGACCGAAAAAGTTGGTCGCTCGCCGCCGCTCGCAATCGGGCCATTATTAGACTAGAATAGCGGCCAAATTGCTCTAAAATGAATAACGCCGTTGCCAGCATCCGGAACTCGTGTTATTATCACCCTTCTGTCGCTACGCTTATTACTATTATTATTACAACAGCTCGTTTGATTGATGGCGCCTGACTAGTGGTCGGGTGCAAATAATTAGTTGCTTTTCTTTGACAGGTGAAGGTCGTGTTTGCTTAGGCTAAGAGCAGACTTCCAATTAAATCGCTCATCTGTCGGTTCCATTAGTGATGGCACGCGGTGACCACTGGTCGCCGGGTCACTTACCAACTGTTCCTTTCTAAGACGTCCCGCGGCCAATGTTTCCCGGGCCGCCTTTCCTGTTGACTGTGCGCAATCTGTCGTCCCGGTCGCTGATTGGTCGCGCTGCTAGACTCCGCCCAGCTCAAGCGCTCCCCGGCCGCGGCAGTCATAATCGGTGGTCCTGCTCTTTGTTGCTAGGCGGTGGGATTTATTAGCGATCTGATCAGATGATTTACTCAACTCTGATCGCCGTTTTGCTCACTAATTTGGTGAGTCAGTTTCTATCTCTGTTACCTAAGCTTTTATGAGTTTTTTGGATGTTGCTTTTAGGCCGGGGCGTGGGCTGCCGGGTCGTTTGACGTGGAGCTGACCAGTTTTTCCAATCCGGAGGGCAAATTAGCTGACGGTGCCTGTTGCGGAGCCGGTCTAGGTAATGGTTGCATTAGTTTTGGAAGAATTTCAGCTTAGCCAACTTTCAGATTCGTCTTCCACATGTCCGTCAAGTTCGTGTCAGACATTCGTCAAGTTGTGTCTCCAGTCGTACCGCAGTTCTAACCGTCTCTTACCGACAATCAGCAGCGACAATTGTCCGTACGGCTCACTGTCGGGCGACGTGTTTCATCGCGGTTCGTCGCCTCATTGGGATGCAAGGCGCTATTCGATCCCGTTCAACTTCAGCTGGCCGGTACGCTCTAAATTTATGCCTGCACGCAGTCAGCGAGGCCGAAAATTGAAGTGCCAACGTGAAGCGCCTGCCGATTAGCCGGCGGGCAATCAGCGCTTGTTTACTGGCCAATAGAATTGCATGTGTCAGCCAGTGCGAGTATTTTGTGGGCCTTTTCTGACAGGTGATATGGATCATTTGTTCAGACGCGCGCGCACTGCCCAACCGGCCCTTTCATTGGAGAGCGATTTGGGGGCCTCTCTGCGCTTCCTCTGCCTATCTGTGCCACGAATTTATAGATATGCTAATAAGGCACAGATGCGATGGCGTGGTGTGGTCTGCGGACCCGCCCAGTCACCGGATTAACGAGTGGTAATGTGACCTAAACAAAACAGCTAGTTGCGCGCTCGAGAGTGCTTCAACCGCCAGGCACGCTTGTCAAGGGTCATAAGGGCATGTGCCGGTATTCAGGGCTCGGATTACGCCCGTTAGGTCAGCTGGTTAAGGCCTTGGGTCACTAGACGCAACAGACAGGTGTGCGAAACGACTGAGGCATCTGCTGATCAAGTCTTACGCCAGAACGACCTGTAAACAGCCACCACTGACCATCTGCCACTGGACATGTGGCTGAGGGTCGGAGGTCAGCAAATTTGGTCTATTTGTTTTGGTAATTAACCGTCTGCACCACGCACCTGTGGCAGGAAATGATGAAACAGAGCTTAGAGCCTGTAAAAAGGTGCAACTCTTCTCACCGTCGGCCGGCCGGTTTCTTTGTGGACGGCCGAACGGATAAATGGACGACACAAAAGATGGCACTGATGCGTCCTCCGCGCCCTCCTGCGTGTGAAACTCTGGCCTGCGTCGGAAAGCCATTCTAAAAAATTCGCACTTCCAACGCCCGACCAGCAGAATGAGTGCCGGTGAGATTTGCAAACAAGTCAAGTAGCTCTCTGTGTTGGCGGTGGTGCCGGCCGATTAAAATGCATCTAAGCCGCCTGCGGTGGGCGTATGACAAATCAACAGTGGGCATGGGAAGTGAAAATACAATATTGCGCAACCATTACCAAATGCCTGGGAATGTTGCAATGTCCCACTTTTTCAGGGATCGGCCACTGTGGTGCTTGAATTGAGACATCTAGCCGACCCGGCCTCCAACAACCATCACCTCATCTACAGGGCCGTTCGATCCCTTCACGTAGACGCAGCCGCCTCTCCAGATGGCTGGAAGAGATTCCACGAAACTCACTCTAGTATTAGTCTAAGCTACCGGGTCGGAATTCGGTGCGAGCAACACTTTTACGGGCCCGGCTGCAATATCAGATGTCAGCCTAATGACGACAACACCTTTAACAAGTATGTACGTTTATCTTCTCAAACAGTGGCAAGGTTGGGAACTGGTTTGTAAAATTGGCCGCTGAAGAAAAAAGAAGGTTGCAAAAATCTAATAAACTAGCGCAAGGTTTGAAAGACGTTTTGCTGAATGTTTACGTTCTTCCTATCAGTAGCGTAAACAGGAGGGTGTGTAGCAGACGTGGGCTAGCATTTCGGCTGAGGGGGTATAAATTTTCGATTTTCCTGACGGGGTAGCGGCGGCTGAGGGGTTTTGAGGGGATGGTAAACGAAACAATCCGATTTTTTGCTCAGTTTTCATTAAATTAAGTTATTCTGAGCATCTAGGCATGCTTTTGTCATAATTTTCAATACAAAATTTTTCCAAAAAATTCCTGAGGGGTGTTAGCGGCGGCCTGAGGACGGTTAACCCCCTCAGCTCCCCTTTGCCCATCTCTGGTGTGTAGGACTGGTATACCCCTTTCCGTTTGACGCTTGAAGAAAGCACCCGTAAAAATAGGAGAACACAAATATAAAATACAAAACTATTGGCATTGTTAGTATTAAATAGTATAATTTTATGCTTACCAATCATCTTTTATGATTGTTCATCTGCTGAAGGGGGAGTGGTTTGGAGTTTGAACCAGGTCGAGGGGATTGAACCAAAATTCTGGGAGATACTGTAGTGCTGAAACCGGTATTCTAGGCTAAAAAATCGCTGTTGTGCGCTTAGACACAGCTAAAAATATTTGTTTTGCGGACAATTTAACAATTGGCGTTGCTGAAATTATAAAAAAAATTTCAAAAATTGGTTCAGAATCTGCGTTCCAGATAAATCGGGGTAAAAAAATCATGGTTCCTGACCTGGGGGATCTCGGGGTTTGACCTTTACCGTGGAGGAACCCTGTTACACGTATGCCTTTATGTACGTATAGAATGGCTTTTTACGTGCGTTTTTGAAGCCTGATTTTTCTTTAAAATTTTACACCGTTTGCAAAATCCAGGGTACACCGCCTTTGCTTTCTACACAAGTACGTAATTAATTGTGACCTAGCAGATTATTTACCACGTCTTCGTTTTATTGTCTGTCGCAACCGAAACGCCAAACTGGTGTTCAAATCGGAAAGGAAGCAGAAATTTGTTAGTGTTTGCTTGCAGAGGTCATTACAACTGCAGCAGTAACGGGACAAAGTTGTGTCATGCTGGCTGGCAAGGAGCGAACTGTGACCAGCCGATCTGCGCCGAGGGTTGCGGTGCGGAGGGCAAGTGTGTAGCGCCGGGCACGTGCGAGTGAGTTATTCTTCGCTTGTTTTTCGCCGCCAATTTACCTACCGCCGGACAGGCGTGAAATCTGGCCCGAAAATTTGATTGGATTTTTATTGGTGCACCCAGTTTGGCGCAGTTAACAGATGACCTCGTCGGTCCGAAAAACCGGCCCGCTGCTTTTACGGCGCGTTTGACACCTGCTATTTTCAGTTCTGACGGGGGCCTGCGGCTTTGTTGCTCCGACACACTCTGGCTCTTATTTATCACACGCAAAATAGTCTCCGTCCCCAGATCAAAAGAATTGTTTCCTTCCTCTGGCGCCTCGCTTTTTTCCCTTTGACACACACTTCCTTCCGTGGGCGCCGAATTCATTTTTGGCGCCAGTTTAAAACGGAGAATCGTTACAAACCAAGCTTTTTTTCTTTTCTAGATGCCGCTACGGGTGGAGAGGCGCTCAGTGTGATCAGTGCATACCGTATGAAGGCTGCGAACACGGTTACTGTAGGAAGCCTTTTGAATGCATCTGTGAAGAGAGATGGGGAGGTATTAATTTTTAATCAGAGCTGTCTGTCTCACGCAGTACCGTATCTCAGGTTTGCAATGTGACAAGGACTTGGACTATTGCTTGCACCAACAACCTTGCAAGAACGGGGCTACCTGTATTCCGCACGCTCCTGATAACTACACATGCGTCTGCGACGAAAACCATTCCGGAAGGGACTGCGAAATAAAAGTGCGTTGTGTTTTTGGATTAAAGGACACCAGACGACGCGCTACCCTGTCACCGAAAACCTACTCTACCTGTTTGTCTTAGGTTATCCTGAAAAGATAAATCAGTTTAACTCACTACTTAGTGTACAAAATGTATTTTATGCTTTGTCGCGCTATGGAGCTACGAGAGTTACGTATATGCTTTAAACCATCATAGTCCCGGGGTTAGGGGTTCCTCAGCTAGTTAGAGAGGCTAACCATTCATCCTATTCCCCGACAAAGTGTAGGCACACCCTCACCATACATGCAACAGGGGTCTGGGGGTCTTCCCCTCACCCGACTTAGGCCAGACCCCCCTAGACGATTTTCCAACCCCCTCCGATTTTTTGGCAACTAATTTTGTGAGCAAATTTTTGCGATTTTTTTACAATTTTAGAAGCATAAATTGCCAAAGTCGCCTGTAAAATAGCACCTTTTAGCTGTATCTGAGCCAAAATTAGCGATTTTTTAGGATTTTTAGCCAAAACGTTACGATTTTTGAGCGTTTTTAGTGTCAAACCCTCTGCCTAGAATTTGGGCTCAGACCTCCCGGCCGGCGCCGGACCCCCCAACCCCCTCCGTATTTCCAAGCGTTTTGGAGCTTTTTGAAATCTTGGACCTGCTCCCTTGGCGAAACCCCATGAACCCCCACATGGCGGGCAAACACCCTCCACTGGCCCCGACCTGGTACATGCAGATATACTTTAGACATATGTACATACAGTACATAGCTACTGGTGGTGAAAAGAAGGCTGAATAAGACAGACACTGTATTGTGCGTCAGTAGTATGTACTGTAGTGTGTTTGAGTTTCAGTCGTCTCCGTGTTGGTCGAACCCGTGTCAGAATGGAGGCAGATGTGTGGTGGTGGGGGATCAGTACCGCTGTCTCTGCAGTCACCACTACTCAGGCAGAAATTGCGAGAACGACTCGCCGGGCTCGGCTGAAGCAGAAACCACAACTGAACAGTACCTCCAGTCTCGCATCACCGACTTCCTCAATGAGCAGCGTTGCTTCTATCAAGGCAGCTACCGACCTCATCTGAGCAGATGGGAAACAAAGGACTGCAGAGTGTGCAACTGTGTGCAGGTACGTCCTACAGATCTATTCTTGTCTAGCCCGAAAAAATAATTTTTGGCAATAATCTAATAAATAATACTGGTAGAGGAAAACTGCAGGTACGTCTGTACTGTAGATCTATTCTTGTCTAGCCCGAAAAAGTAATTTTGGCAACAGTTCCTGTTTATTTCGTTCCCATAATTAGACTGGTAACGGAAGCCTACGTATATGTATGTTCAGGGCCGCGTCAACTGCAGCCGAGCGGCGTGTCAGCCGGACAACTGTCTGATGTTTGATCACGACAAGATCGACATCAGCGGGCCAAGTCGGATTGAGATGTATCCTACTCACATAAGAAACGTCCGATGTCCTCCCGATCAGGTACGTAGGTAGAACTCGTTTTTGGGTGGCGCATCTTAGAAATAGATTCCAAACTGTCAATAACCTTGTAATGTAAGGCAGGTTGTTTGAATAATCCAAGGCCGCTGTTGGTTGCTGTCTGAAGAAATCTCTGGCTTCAGGTGTGTCAACCGGTCACAGAGGCGCAGTGTCTCCGACGACCTTGTCTGTCCGCTTTCGGTCAATGCATCCCCTGGCCGCTGATCGATAAACGCAGTCGCAAACGCCGATGCATGGAGAGCTTGCAGCTCGGACTCAGAGACAACCGCTGTTCCCGATTCTACCTGGCTCTCAACCAGCCCTTACTGCCTCCCGTAAGCTACACTCGTTTGGTCGTTCTGCACCATAGACATTTCGTAATTCTGAGCACTCAAAAACGTCTGTTTTTTGGCTAAAATATCTACAAAAAATCTATTTCGAGTGGGTCTTTCTAAATCCGGCCTAGGATGAGCGGTATTGAATGAAATTTTGAATTCAGGGAACCACATTGGAAAGCGTGTGTTACGATGTGCAGTTGCTGATTCTCACTCAACAAGTCGAATTCTACGCCACTGACTGTCACTTAAAGTCGCTGCATCCTCTGGTTGTGCAAGTCAATCTGGTACGGTTACAGGATTGGCAAAAACGTTTGAAAACTAAAATGCTAATTTCTTGGTTTCAGGTGTCCGTCCGCGAAGGCTGGGAGACCGACCAACTGCGTGATATTCTAATGGAGAAACTGAGACAGAACTTGACCGTCAGTGCAGCGCTGCAAGCAATTACGCAAGTGTCCCTCACTTTGGAAGCCTTCCAGGCCTCTCCCGCTACTCTGCATTCGGTGGAAGAAAGAACGACAGTGACCACACGGAAAGGTGCTTTCTTAGATTTTTAACAGCCATGCCTTGCCTATTTTATGTACAGGTGTACACGTATTTATCATCGGTTTCGTAACACTTCAATGACAGTACCAAAATCGCTAAGTTCCATTGCCAAAAGACATTTAGGCTAAAAATTACTGTAAATTAATGAGACAGTTTGTTAGCAAAGAGCAACTGGTACTTACTATTTTCGGGTAGGGTTCCTTTAAGATGAACTAATAGACATAGACCTATTTTGCAGTGACTACTAATTACTAACCACTAAACTACTAATTTTTGGGGTTTTATGAAGTCATCAAGACTACAAATTGATTACGACTACATATTCAGATTTATTGACCACAAATTGACTACAAAATAGCTTTTTGAATATAGTGGTCAGCATTTTGTTGCATTTATTCGGTCATATCATGCACATTAGCCATTTGGCAACGGAAATGGTGCCATTTTGCTTGTCAGTTTTTGTTGACTGTGCTTTTTTCACTGGTTTTGACCGATTTTTTCATATTCAAAAGCAATTTTCCTCTTTTATTTTGGAATATTTATTGAATTTCTGACAATTTGAAAACCAAGCAAAGTGCACATTTGTATAGATAGAATAATAACAAAAACTTTTGACGCTGTAAACAAGGAAACTGTGCATTTTGAAGCTAATCCTAAATTTAAAACTTTCGTAGTTGAAAATACACTCGTAGTTGAAACACACCATATATGTAGAAAAATATGTTATTTTTTAAATTTCCACCTCTTTCTGGTTTGATTCATTATTTTTTATTTTCAATTTCGTGTTTTATATCCTAAACCTAAAATTTAGGTAATTTTCTTCGAAATTTTGCTGACCACAAATTGACCACTAACTACAACTACATATTCAAAATACGAGAAATTTTGAGACTACTAAGTAAGACTACCAATTATTTTTGGGGATTTATAGAGACTACTAACTAGGATTACAATTTAAAATTTGTGAAAAATAGGTCTAAACAGGCAACCCCTAACTTTTCTTTCACACAATTTGTATTTGTACAAATAAAGTGCGTTTCAGCTTGGTCAAAGGTTACTACGTACTTACTTACTGTAGGTGTGTCTATATTTCAGAACTGTCGGTATCGGGTCACCCTCCCAGCTACATCCCAGTGGTGGTGTCGGTTCCATTGGCCTTACTCACCCTGATCTGCGTGCTTCTGATTGTAATCTGCATATTGCGGCATCGTCTCCGTCACTCTAAAGAAACCGACGATTTCTCATTCACTCCCACTCACCACACCTCCAAAGCAATTACTGTAGAGCATGTGGACGCACAGAACCGTAAGTTCCAGCAACCGTTTCAGTGATCGGATCGTTGACCTGAATTTCAGCCGGAATTCGGTGGAACAACTTACGACAGTCGCCCATCTGCCGTCCTCCGCCTGACGCCGACAAACTGGCCCAATTTGCTTCACTAAACAACGGAAAACCGGGCAAAATGTGCAATTTGTGGCAGTGCGGCGATCTCTCGCAGTCGAACGTAGAGCCTGATCTGAAGTGGAGAGTTGCGGCTGTAAAACCGCTGCATTCTGACAACCAACAGAAACTGTCTGTGCGCGACAGCTCAGACTCTGTCTGGGTGCAGGACTGCGTGAAAACGGAGAGAGGGGAACTAGTGGCACAACTAGAAGCATCTGTTTAGCTTTGTCTAGACTCACTGCTGGTTTTTTCCGTTGCTAAATGCATCTGTTGACCTATTTAACGAGAAAACCAGCCAATCATCCGGTTGTCTGTGATATACTGTGCGTGTGTATATTTTTGGTATTTTTATTTTGTTCTTCTCTTCCGGTTTGACCCTAGCGCTAGCTTAAGCCAGCATCTCGTTGTTCAGAGCTTTACGATAGTTTAAGCACAAAAAACAACTGTCGCGTTTTATGTTATGTTTTATCGTAGCGGTCCTTTTCTTTGAGTTTGCGGAGGTGTTCCAAAATTCTGAATGGCTATTCGGGTATGTACGTACATACAGTTGTGGTTGTCCGCGAAAGAACAGTAAACGTGTACACAGTAAAAATGAGACAGACTAAATTTTTCAAGCGCCAATTTTTCTTTCACACTTCATTCAAGTCTGTCCAACGCGCTTTTCCTCTCGCAGTAATGAATGAATGCAACGATTCGGGATTTGTCTGTGACCTTCGACGATTGTAAGAATCAGACGGAGAAGTACGAAAGCGATGCAAACTAGACGTTCTTCGCAATCGATAGGTGGTGGACGGGAGGGTGAGGAGAGTGAAATCCAGGTTCGAAGCTCTGGAATGCCACACTCCACGCACCAGGCGTTTGGATTTCTGCCGAAAGCGGCTGGAAAACTTGTAATACAACAGAAAAGTAGAAGCCGAATTAGCAGAAACGAAAAAGTTGTTCAGGTCGCTGAGAACAAATCCGAGCTCAGTGAGAAAAATCTGGGGCTTCAGCGTTTCCAGCAGATTCAGTGCAAACGACATTGTGTAGCATACGACAAACACTAAAAAAAGATTGGTGCAAGTCGATTAAAATGATGCAGATTTATACAGTGCCTACCCAGCACAATGTAGACTAACATAGTGGTGGTTCCTTGGTCGGCCTTTTGTCTTCCAGAAAGTTTTCGTCGTTGTCGCGTGCTTTCAGTCAGATTTGAGACGATAAACAGATTAAAAGTAATCAACAAGCCCAAAGGAATTACGTAGGTGGTGACCATTTTGGCTACTGTGACGTACCACAGCATGTAGAGTTTGTTACTTCGCAGTAGTATTCGCAGTTGAAAATCGGCGCCCAGACGAAACTCCCAGAAACGACACAAATTGTAAAGCAACGAAACAATCGAGACTGCAGCTATAGACCAGAAAGCCCGCTTTCTAAATATAATCAATTTGCAAAAATATTCCTCTGACAGTAGTGTTCCCAGACCGACCCAGGCCGAGGTAGGTAGAAAATTATAAGAAGCTTTAGAAGTTTGTAAAACTGTTAAAGGGCCGTCCATAAATTCCAAAGTTCAGTCAGTATGTAGGTGCAAACACTTCTCTTAGCTTCGGAGGGGGTGGGGGTACAAGCAGAAAGTTTTGAAACTTTTACTATGATTTTTGTCGAATTTTTAGTGGTATACAATAGAAACTGTCGTATTTGGGTTAGGTAACTTTGATTTTCTTGCAGCAGAATGATGAACTGTTGACTAATTATCAAGCAGAGAATAGAATTTCAGTATATCTAGCTTTTTAACCAAATATAAATCTATCTTTAAGTCAAAAAATGAAAGTAAAATCTTTTAGTAGGGGTAGTCTAGTCAGCACCAGCAGAAACTTCGAAGCTTTTCGGGGGGTTAGCTGCTGAACTTTGCAGAACTTCTTAGCATCAGTGTGGGGGGTCAAAAATATTGCATTTTTAGTTTCGAAAATTATGGACGGCCCCTAATGTCACTCTAGAATGCCCTTCTACTGCGTTTTTGAAGGAAAGTTTTTCAAAATTTTCTCGCCCGCCCTGGTTGGTCAGCGACCTCTCCAGCAAACTTTTTCAATTAAATCCTGGATAGGCCACCGTTCTCCTAGTGTTACCTAGTGCACAGCCATTCAACGAGCAGAGGTTTGGTGACGGCGAGCCATCTCTCAAACGAGATCACAATTAACAGCCAGATAGAAATGGTCTTAAAGACAGTAGTCAATGGATAACAAAGCACAGTGCTGATTGCGTGAGCGGTGCTCACGGTCGGATAGAAGACCGAAAGCGGACCGCAGAGAAAAACGGGAACAGCAAAGGTCAGCATTAGCATGTCGGCAATGCTAAGCGCTCCCAGCAAAACGTTGATTGACAAACGCCGAAAGTCCCGCTGCAGATAAACCAGTGCAGAAAAGGCATTGACCACTATGCCACAAACACACACCGAGACAAGCAGCAGGCTGAATATGAGAGAATAATAGGAGAACCAGCTTTTATACTGCCAATCGGAGGAGGCGTTGTTGTTGCCTCCGTCAGGCATTGCAGGAAAGTGAACTCTGCTGGGGTCGGGCTAAATGGCGGCTTTGATGGCGTCGGACAAATGTTTCCGCCAGCGCCGGCTATTAATTTGAGTCTTGGCTATAGCCACTGATTTGGTGGTGCCAAATTCATTTTGCCCTTCTACGTCGATTGGCGCGCACTCTGGGGTCTATTGCAGTTTTATTGCATTGCTATAGAGAAAGAAAAAATCGCCGACAGGAAAAGCAAAAGATATGAAAGAAAACAGAATGCAACGAGTGAGAGAGTCAGTAGGAGTCGTTTATGGAGACTGCACCTTTCTCGGAACAAAACAGTCTGGAAAGTGCGTAGAGCGCCAGAATAATCAGGGCCGATACAACCACCAGAGCACAGCTGATTACCACAACCATCACGACTGAAATTTTCTCTGTGGTTAGCTGATCCATCCGTGAACAAAAAACAGAAACTTACAGTCAGAAAGCATGCTTTGTTCTTTGGGTGGATCACTCTTTAATTTTAAGTTAGACTCAGTCGTTTTGACAGGTTTAAGCAAAGTCAGTATGGTTGATGTTGATGTTGATGTTGATGTTGACGTTGATTCAAGCAGACTAGTGCTGCGCATTGTAGATGGAGGAGAATCGGTGATGTTGAGACTAAATATCGTTGTTTCATCGGCAGCGGTGCTAAAATTATCATAAGCACTCTCTGTGGTGTCATTGACCGTTTCCTCAACGGTGCTAATAGTTGTAGTTGGTTGGATACAAGGCGGCCATAGAAGTTGTTCGAAATGCAACGGCAGTGAGCTGAACGATTCAATCGAGTCGATCCATTCCCTGTTGCCGTAGGATCTGAACAGGCGACAGAGCTTAGGAATCTTCATTGCCTGAATTTGAGGGCAACAGTCAGTCAGCAGTTGGTCGTAGGCGTCCAGACGAAGGAAAATGTCCTCTTTATAGCTATAAATCAGAAGCACGTTTCCGCAACATTGCTTCATGTCAGTTACAACATTGGGAGCAGCTTTCTTCAAAAACATCAGCAAATATAACAGAATGCGCATGATTCAACCGAAAAACATTATACGTATGGGCTGGATGGCGGGTGTGCGTGCAGGATTGACTTTATGGAGGCGACAGATGGCTGACGTTTGACGATTGGATTTGCCGGACGCCGCCACCGCAATGGCGTCATAAAAACCAAGACTGGCTTTTTACTCGTGGTCGCTTTGTGATTGTAACTTTGTTTGGAAACAAATACAAATTACATTTACACTGCAGAGACAAAGTTACCAATGGAAAAGCTTCATTTCATCCAGACTGTTTTGAAATCGACTTTACAAAGATTAGTAAGAGAACATTTTTCAGTGGTGTTCCAAAGGAAACTGAATTAATTCTTGGAGAGAGTGATCAAATTAATTAAGAGTCATATTTTATAAGAACCCGGCAGGTGGCTGAACATGAAATTTTCTGACGTATGCTTTTTATTTGATGATGCATCAAATCCTACCTAGTATGTGCCTTCAGAATATGATCTTGTTTTCGCGCTATGTACGATAACTCAGCCGTTAGCACTAGCAGTACATTCCTTCCTACTGGAGGGCACCCCTTTAAACTACAAGGTTCCAGGTTGCTGCAACATAGCTGCCGCAAGCGGTGCCGGAGAGAAAAAATTCCGCATTGGTGGTGTTTTCTGCTAAAAGATCTTAATAAGTCGCATTCGTCACATAAAGTGTAGGTTAGAAAATTTCATGTTCCACCCTTATAAGCGGACCTGCCCTGTATTTATAAAATGTGACTTTTATTTAACTTGAAATTTGTGTGAAGGTTAAACAAATTTTGTGCAAAAAGTTTTAGTTTGTTGATGACACAGATATAGCACAAATCTTTCTAGAGATCACACACAGTTTTGACTGATCACTTCATCTCAGTTTCGAACCCAAAATTTTGAAAGGGAAATGTTGAATATGTAGGTTATTGTATTGCCCATAAAGGGTGTGAAAGTTTGGACGAATCGGCCCGAGATATCCGGCATTTTAAAAGCCATTCGGAAGGCAACTTTTTTGCAGCATTTGTTACCTCATTATTGGGTTTTCTTTCAAGGCATTTTCTTCAACATTTAGTAAGGTTTTATGGCATTTTTTAATGCAGAAACAGGGTTGCACGGCCATTTTCCCCCAGAATACCTAAAATATCTACAAAACCAACTTTTCACTGAAAAATGTTGACAAAACCCACTTACCTTGGACTTGGTACCAAATTTAGGACCTGCGAAAGGGGCCCAAACGAGAAACCCACCCACACGTATGGTCAGGATACACCGCATCACAAGGAAAACAACTTTGTTGACACCGTTAACACGATACGTATACACGTGTCAACGCATCGTGTACGCACACCGTGTAAACCGTGTCAACGATATGTAAACACGCTGGAGTGCGTCTCAGTGTTGACACCGTAAACACGATGCGTTAACACGTGTATACGCACCGTGCTAACCGCGTCAACGCAACGAACTAACCGTGTCAGCGGCTCCACTATTTCATACAGGTTTCTTTCGCTCATTCCTCCTCATGCATGCTTTAGACCCGTGTGTTTGTCTACCATCAGTGAAAATAATCTGAACTGTTGTATAGCATTTCAGTGATAAAGGCGATTTAGCTTGATGAGCAAATGTTTGGAATTCAACGAAGAAAATACTACAATAGAGAGCATAGGATCAATAATAATAGCCACGGTGCCAGGCAAGTGATGGGAGCCTGTCAGCTAAACACGTGATATCGATATGTATACACGGTCCGTATACACGTGTCAACGATATGTATACACGGTCCGTTAACACGGCCTACCCAAGGGCGTGTTAGCGATATGTATACACGATGACGTGACACGGTTAACACGCTCACAAGCATACATGTAACAGGGGGGTCTGGGGGGTCTGCCCCCACCCGACTTAGGCCAGACCCCCCAGATGGGGACCCCCCCCCCCCCGAGACGATTTCACCGACCCCTCCGATTTTTCTGGCAAGTAAATTTTCAAGCAAATTTTTGCAATTTTTTACAATTTCACACACACAAATTGCCAAAATCGCCTGCAAAACAGCACTTTTTAGCTGTATTTCAGCCCAAATTAGCGATTTTTGGCAATTTTTAGCCAAAAAATTGCGATTTTTTCGATTTTTGAGCGTTTTTTAGTGCCCTGCCCCTCCCCCTATATTTTGGCTCAGACCCCCCCCCCCCGACCGGCGCCAGACCCCCCCCCAACCCCCCCTCCCCCATCGGCGGATGACCTGTTACATGTATGCTCACAAGACACGGTTGACACGATGACATGACACGGTTAACACGCTCACAAGACACAGTTGACACGCTCCGCAAACACGTGTATACGGACCGTGTCAACCGTGTCAACAAAGTCGTTTTCCCTGTGCATGTAAAATAATTGGCGGTTTAGGCGATTTTTACATATTACGGAAATGTGGCAGCATACAATCGATATAAGCGTAACATGAACTGGGACTAATAATATCGGAGTTAAGAGGAGAGTTGTTTGCTGTCAAGTTTCTCACGTTTCCTTAGCAATCTGGCAATCATTGCCGTCGTTGCTGCAAGCACTGCGTATTAGCTCGGCATTCAGCCAGTCATTTCTGTTGCGATGCCGCTAGGCCTTTGCAATTGAAGAAGAAAATGCGACCGCTACTGCTACTGTCAGCCGCTTGCGGCTTTGGCTTTGCGTCTTGGGACCCAACGGTCAGAGACTACCAACCACAGTGCAAAGAAATGGCCCAACTAGCTGCAGAGAACTTCTGCAAAGTGTTCAATCTCTGCTGCAAGAATCTGATCGGAAACGCTCGCTGTGCACTGCCTTCCTCCGAAAACAGCTGCGCCACAGTTTCTCACCGAGGGCACTCCATGTACTGCCGAGCTCGCAACTGCACTGAACTAATCAGCACAACTCTGTCTGTTCCTAGTTCTGGTAGAAAGTCGCAAGAATTAGACTTTGGTTTGAGAGTGCTGTTGATAATGGGCAGTGCAGCACTGATGCTAGCTAGTGTTGCCGTTTTCTACATTTGCATACGATGGTGCAACGGACATGTGCGATTCTCTCGACTGGACGTTTAGTTTCAGCTGCACCTACAACAGCGTTGCTATGTTTATTTTCGATTCACTCGGTGCCGCACTTTTTTACGTGGCAGCCGTACTCTTTGGTTTAAATAAACCTAAGTTGATTAGAGTATTTTTTAGACTGGCTTATTTGCCTGCTAGTCATTTGCGTAGTTAAAAATAATCACTGTCCCTTTCAGTTCATAAAATATATTGGTCAATAGTATACATACATATACGTACGTACGTTAGTATGCACTAAAATAGATACCTACTGTAGACTAACTAAGTGTTGGCCAACAAAAACCGCCTGGATTTTTCTTCGGGTTGTCGAAATTAAAGTGACTGTGATTCTGTCAATTTTGCACCTTAATTAATAGATTTTTGGCATGATTATTATTCCTTTTTCTACTTTTAGCCTTTTAGTCTGCCAAGTCACCCGTAGCCCTGAGTTTTGGCTGCAGAACTGAAAAGACCCAAATTTTCAGCATGTCAAATTTGAAGCAGCATTTCTCACGAACCCCTATTCCTATCTTCCTGGCCGGAGTCTTCCACTACGTAACTGGAAAATGTCTAAATTTAGGGTCACCTTTGGCGCCCTTTTGAAGACCATGGTCTTCTAACTGGAAAATGTTATTTCAGTGCAAAAAGAACTTTTTTGGCAAAGAATTGAGTTGTTCCTCACATAGACGGTTGTTCCAGACATGCCTGACCGTTTCAGGCTTCAGTTGTAAAACTTTCTTTGAAATTTTACAAAAAATATAGTGTTGAAGCATAGCCGCATTGTGCTTAAAACAAGGACAGACAATAATAATATTTTGCATTTTGATGTACTTCCGCCCTTGTTTTCTAACGATAGACAGCTTTTGTTAACTTCAAAAATAGTTACTTATGAGTTAAAATTGGCCAATTTAACTAAGACCATGGATTTACCTGGAAGCAAGAACCTATTTTAAGACCATGGTCTTCTAATTATGGTGGTCTTATAAGCGGAAATCTCAGGTACGGTCGTTGACGCCTGAAATGGTCAGCATAACAACTGGTTTTATTTAACGCTAACGTTTTTTACTGTCAAGGTACTGAGCTAAAGCACGGCATAACTGCTTAACCTTATTTAGATGTTCGTTGTTGTGTTCAAGCAATTGTAATCACAAGGCCACTACTTCGTACAAACCTGGGATCATGCAAAGATAGTTTAACATGTAAAAATTTGGGAAAGGTCGAAAGAAACGTTCATGAGATATGAAAATATGCTTAATCCAATTTGGCGTTTGAAAATTCGGGTCTCTTCAGTTCGTCCACTTCTGTCTGTCTCAAAGCTCAGGGTCCAGGGCTTATTTGGCCAAAACAAACTACGTAGAAGCAAATATAAAATAATCACTGTGACAACAATCTTTCAATTCGGTGCAAAATTGACTGAATAACGGTCAGAAAGTTATTCGCAAAACCGGAAAAAAGCCAAGCAGTCTTTTTTGGCCAACACTGTATTACCAACGCATATTGATATTACCAATTTTAATCAGTCGTTTACAATTCTATTCTACCGGGATATTGTGCAGTATCCGGCAACATTAGCATTTTGTCTCCGTTTCTTTTCGTTTTCTTAGTTCATACGGAACTCAGGTGGGTTGTTACAAAACAACCAGTTTGCGTAGTTTGCAGAAAAAGTGCAAGTGAAATATCGGTTGGTGTAAACAATACTCTCATTACACTGTGAAAAACGATATGCAGAATATGAATCTATCAATTCAGTGAAAAACTGATTGTTCACTAACGTAAAAGTCTTGTGGACGAATTGCCAGGTTATTATTATTATTCTGTAAAATAATTTTGTCTGCTTCTGCTTAATGCTCCACAAAAAAGAACGAACAAACGAATGGCGTGTTGTTATTTCAACTTTAGCCTGCAATCTGCATGTATTGCATTACTGTGCCGCTATCAGCGTGCGTAATAGATGACAAATAATCTAAATAATTCGCCCAGCGCATTAGTAGCGAGGCGGCACCGGCCAAGTAAGCGCATTATAAATGACTAACGTGGCTTGTTTATGGCGTCACCTAGGATATCTCCCTACTCTGCCGATTGGCCTTCGTGTCACAAGCGTTGCTATTTTTTCAGTGCGCTCCTCTCCCCCAAAAACCTCGCTCTGAAGCTCCTATCTTGCCGGGACGGTCGAATGCCTTGTAATTAAGCATTTTGCGCGTCCCAAGAGAGCCAGCGCAAGGACAACCAATAGTGACATTTTGGCCCAAGGCCGCAGTCGGCGTACTATTGAGCTCCGACAGTGCTAATTAGATCGGGTATCGGCCGAAATCTACGACCGTCCAGATTAGTGCGGTCGATCGGGACCTTGCGCCCACCAGTCGGTGGTAGTTGGACGCAAAAAAGCCGTAGTAAGTAAAAGCTCTCGGCAAATCGATTTTTGCATGACTCGGCGCCTGGAACCATTGGAATAGGCTTGCTAGTAGTGCATGTCAGTGACAGTTTGGGTCGGACTCGTAGGCGGTCGGCAACTCATTAGCCTCAAACTTTTCGATCGGTGCTTTTTGCTTTGGCTTGTTCAGCCGCCGCTTAACCCCCTGCGCCCCAAGTGCTTGTCCATTTTTATTGGACGGGCGCCCGGCGGTTACAATCTGATTCATGTCGGTTATGAATATTTCAGGCGCGCTATTAGGCCCCACGCAACAAATGCGGCTGGTCTAAAAGGGCGGTAATCTGTGCGCATTGTAAATTAGGTACTGCGCCGAGCCAACGATTGTCAGAGCCAGTCTGTTTGGGGAAGATTGCCATCTGATAATGGCTGATCTATGGCTCCTGATGCTAAAGAGGCCGCCATCTTATCAATGTTGATTTTCACGCTTTTTTGTCGCACCGCCTCTTTGCGGGTTTCTGGTGCGTCCTATCTGAGGATAAAGAGTTTCTAGGTCTCGCGCGTAGGCGGGTCGCTGGTTTTTTCGTCATCTCGTCTGAATGTCGCATCATTGAGTCACCACCCGTCTAGATGGCTCTGATGTTTAGTCACCGCAGGTTTTGGCGCGAAATTCGATCGCAGTCACCCATTTGGTTGTGCAAACTGACCACAGGCCAAAAACAACGGCCGTCTGTCTGGTGCTATCGGATGACCATTTGTGGCCACTCTGAACTGACCATTTTGAGTGTTTACCACAGTAGCCGACGGCCTTAATTTCACCCCCAAAGTGCAATTTGGGGCCGGCCAAATTCGGTCAACTTAATTTCTGGCACTTGTTCGAGCCGAAGCCGAGGTCTAATCGCTTTAGCCACCATTCCTGAGCGGGGCGGGGCAGATGTGCCATCTTTAATCGGCCACAAATTGGTCAGTGCATCTGCGTCCGATCAATTGGAGGCCCCCGGACACCTCGGCGGCTGGTCTGCCGGACCTGGCCATAAAATTTATGAATAGCTAATGCGCCTCAAACTGAACACTATTGACTGGTCGGCTTTTCCGCGCCCGCTCTGTTTATGCCCTTATAAAGCTTCCTCCGTCGTTTGGCCGCCGCGCCGCCGCCGCCGCCGCCTATTTTGAAACTGATTTAATAGCAGCCAATACTGTTAAAAGGTTTGGCTAAACTTAGACTTTCTTTGCATTCAAAGACTGTGTCGTTTTCAGCAGCTGTATACGTTGTACAAAAGCTTTGTCTTTTCAGACTATACGTCGCACTTGAATCTTCAGAGAGCATAGCTACTACTTTTGTGCGAGCAAATTGGCTCGGTCGCTCAATCTGCCTCTCACCTGATCTCATCCAAGCAGGACCATGTCCTAGAGATTTTCTGTCAGTCATGACCATAGTATTACGGAGAATTAGCGGCGGGCTATTACTGTTTATCTGGATGACTCTCTGCCGTGCCTGGGACCCGACGGCTCGTGATTTCTACGACACCTGCGAGGAAATGGCTATGGAGGCCAGACCCACCTCCTACTGTAAACTGTTCAACATGTGTTGCGCCCAACTAGTGGAGAGCTCTCAGTGTATGGTGATTTCCGAGGAAAACAAGTGTCAGAAAGTTGACGGAGGAACGCCCGAAGCGGTTTGTAAAGCCAGAAACTGCACCGAACTGACCACAACCACGCCGGAACCAACTTCGGCCGCTACTACAACGACTCCCACCAATACAGGTGCGACCGTGGTACACAGGACTTATTATCTGTCAGGTAAAACTAAAGGGCCACACGCCGCCCGAATGGTTGGTGCATTTTCTCTACTATTACTAATCAGTTGAAATTTGGTCTTTTGCTCTACTAACCGCTATCCATTTCAAACTGTGCATTGTCTCTGCTTGATTGGAAACGTCCGCACTCCCAACACCATACAAAGCTACTTTCTGTTTTAGTGCATACATTGATGCATGGAAACTGGCTAAAAGCTTTGTTAAATGTATGTATGTTTATGCTGACATCTGGATGTGATGTCAAGGAAGTGTTCTAAAATTTGCATTTTATACCAATTATTTAAGCTAATGCTTTGTAGTGCTGTTGTAGTACTCTTGAGGTTCCTACCCTTCTCGAAGTCTTTGCTCTAAAAGTTGCAAAAATCAGAGGTCTGAATGAATACGTGTACTAATACAGGGTTCGTGCGGCTTTTGTATAGCAAAATTCCCTGACCTTTCCCTGCCTTTTCCATGAGCAAAGTCAAAATTATTTGACCAACCAGGGTCAGGAAACTGCAACCAATCTGAGAAAAATATTAAAAATTGGCTTTGTAAAACGCATTTAAACGGTATTCAGAGGGCAAATTTCCGGTTTAAGTAGTAGTATCTAAAGTCAGAAAACCGATCTTCAAAAGCAGGACTTCTGTAAAGTGTCCACAGGACCATTTGGTGGCGAGATGTTTCTGCTGCTATCAAACTTTTCCCTGACCAGACACTAAATTCCCTGACTTTTTCATGACTCCCTGACTTTCCAGGTCCGTACGAACCCTGTAATAGACTGAGGCTGAATTCGAAGGGGTTTGGGAGTTAAACATAGAAAATCCAGATGCAGATAAGACTAAACCAGTGAGTGGTGGTGCCCATAAATGGTTGGCTACTACCATCTCATCACTCTGCCAGTCGTTCGCATAAACTGCTTCACAGCACCACTCTTTTACGACAGCAATGAAGTAAGCATGAACCTGCAATGTACAGTCAGCATAAAATTGTGGTCAATGTATCACAACTGTATGTAGTGTGCACCTCCATCAATGCAGACAGTAGAGGCCGTCTACAATTTTGCACCAAAAATAAAAACTCAATGCAATACAGAGGGGTTGTGCTGTACAGCACAGTATGGTGTTTGAGAGGTTAGTGGACGTTTCGTCGTCAGTCTGTGTACGACCATGTACGTCTGTGTTGCATGTGTTGTGTGGACTGAGTGGGACTCTAAGTGCAGTGTCGGACGTGTGGCTCCTGTATGCTGAGCTGTTTTCAGCTGTGTTTTGTGGTGGTAGGAACTATCGTCCACCTATTATTTGCAGCTACTATGGCCTCTTTAGGCGGCTTTGGTATGGTGCTTCTATGGATCCTGGTGGCCATGTCACTGGGAGACCGGCACGGCGACAAAGCAAACATCATTTGACTTCTCTTTGCATATACTCGTGAGTTATTTTCATTTTCCCCATTCCCAAACTGCCTTAGTGAGCCTAGGATGATAACTAAAGGTTGAACTGTAAGCCGAAGGGTGGAGGAAGGGTACCGTTCTTGCAGTTTTTCCGCTTGGGAGCAACGAATTACAAAAAGCGCAGTTCATATTCACCTGTGCGTGTGACAGACAAACGACAATTACCAGAGTCTCGGCTGAGATAAGCGGCTTATTTCTTGGCCGATCAGCACTGGAGCGTGTTAGCTACAGCTGCGGCCGAGAATGAAGCAAGTAGAAATCGATTGGATTAGACCGGCGGCTAGCAAAATTCATAGAGCCATCGTAGACAGGTTGTACTACGACCTGTGTTGATTGCAAGCCTGAGGCTAACTAATTGGCGCGCTACTCCTAATTTATTGGCTACTGTGGGCCCGCGTTTCTGAGCAAATTAGACCCGATGCGACTCGTTTATCTCTGGCGCAGAAGCTCTCAAATTAATGCCTCAGAACAAATGCATGAGTGAGTGTGTGTGCTAACCGAAACATTGCAGCCGCTAGGATTACTAATCGTCTAGACGCTCACTCACACTACCAAACATTCTAATCTTTACTGGCATTGTGAAACAAGTTTTGTTTGTGCAATATGTACATCTATACAGGGGGTCTGGATGGGGCAGACTCGCAGATTTTTTCAACCACGAACCACCCCTCCGATTATTTTAGGAAGCAGTTTGAGTAATTTTTAGCAGTATTGGAATTTTTGAGTGATGTTCAGTACTGAATTTTGCTCAGCTCAAACCCTGCGATACTCCCCTTTGGCAGATTTGATTTGTTACAAGTACGAGTTGTAGCAAGTTTAAGGTTTCATCAAGCTATGCAGAAAATACAGTAACTGGCACAAACTAAGCGGCAAAGTAAAAGCAAAAGCAATCATTGTGGTTGGGGGTTTGTTTGCGGTCTGGGCGAGGGATAGAAATTTCCGGGAGGCCACTTTCATTATCTTTTATCGTCCTTTTAACGATAGTGGACTGTGTTTGTGTTTCAGCTGGACACGCAAGCAAAAGAAGCTCATCTGACTGCCATTTTGCATTTTCGATTAGCTGCAAGCGCGCCGCTGGGGCGTCGAATCTATAAAAAGCGCGGCGCGCGGCTCGTCTTTTGGTTGCAGAAGCAATCGCGTGTGTTTGTCAGGAAATTCGTCCAGGCACGTTGATCAGGCCGCCAGGAAATTAGTTCTACTGTTGTAGCTATCAATCCTCGGTAGACCGGCCCAAGTCACTAGGCTATGCATAGGCACACTTTTCTCCAGCCGCTAGGGACGGTCGGCCGAAAAATCGAACCCGTAAAACCGGCCGTAAGCGTTTTACTTAATTTCATTTTCTTTCCAAAGCTCTTCGTCGCCCAGGGATACTGTACTTGCTGTGTGAGCCAAATGTTGATTTTGTGTTCTCTGTAAATGCTGATTTGACGTTTTTGTCGGTAGGCCGTCTTTGATTACTCAAATGGCCCACTCCATATTGATTTATTGATTGATAGAAGGTCCTACCTAGTCTGTGTATAACACTGTCGTAGTGCATTGTTGCTGTGCATTGTCCAGTGTCTGATTTGCAGTTATTATGGCGCGCGTCCTAGCGTGAATATGGGTGTTACTAAATTTAATAACTAATTTTCGTGTCTGCTCGTCTCGTTGCGCCCATATAAAGTGGGCCCCAGTCGTCACATTGCTTCATATACATGTATGGGGTCTGATCGAATAAAATTTTTATTCGCCTCTCGCGTCCTGGCCGCCCCACTGAGAGCCGGTTTGCGGTCGTGCGGCAAATTTTAGCCAAATTCAATTCACTTAGCGCTTGTTCACTCGCTTTCATTGGAAAGGGGCCGTTTTTATTGCACTGAACGAACACACCACCGTGTTTTTGTGCTCCAACATATCTGTTGAAACATTCCATATCAGCAAAAATAAGCTGTATTTTGGGAAAGCATCAAGCCAGATTGAAGTAACGAATCGCAACGATCTTAAGTTCAATTTGTGTGTGGGTTCTAAAAAGGATATCTATTTATTACTACCACTTGAACTCACCAAGGATGAGGAGGCAACTCGCATTTATTAACGAAACGTTTTTATTAGGTAAAATTTTGTCTTTTCAGCCACGCCACACACTAAGTTACAAATGCGAAAATATGTAACAATACATAAACCACAAAGAAATATTCTAAAACGGAGAGTCATAACACTACGTTCAGCTAGATCGCGGACGCGGTGCCAGTTTTTGTTTTGGAAAACAGGGCCTTCTCGATGCGTACATAGCTTATGGTGATGCGTATCTACAGTAGGCGTTTTTCGTTTTGAAAAACAGGGCCTCCGGTGCGCAACACACTGATGCGTATCTGGGGTTCTTTAAATTTTTGAAAATAGGCCCACCGGAGCGTTTTCCAAAATAAAAACCGGCACCGGGTCATAACACTAACTCCTCAGTGAGTGGCCGACGATTGTCTTACAGTTTGACAAGAGTACATGTTGCGTAAATTAGTGTTTGAATGAAGTGTAGTACTTTTCGGTTTGATCAAACTCAGTTCTTGTATGTATGCTAAATCGATAGAAAATTGTCATGTCTACCGTAGCCATCAACTCATTTCATTTCAAACATTTATTCAGTTAAACATACTGAACAGGACATATAACTGCTTGCGCAGGAAGTGCCCTCTGACTAGAAAATACACATCTTACCTAAACAATCTTATCTTGTCATAACAACCAGAAACTAAACACATCTTTCAGATATGGCGCAAGTTCAACAAAGTCACAAACGGCGTGACCTGCTCTGACTTTAGGAGTCGACGAAAATCTGCAACAGACAGCAACACGTGCTCTTCAGTCAAACGATTCCAGATAACAGACGCACTGTACAGAAAGGTCGATTTCGAGCGAGCAAAATGGTACGTCGACAAAACAACAGACATTTGGTGGCAATTTCTCAAACATTGGTCCAAGTTTCTACGGATAATACAACCACCAGGCAGTTCTCGCAGGCCATACACATATTTAAAACGTGAGCATTCTCCTTTCTAACACAATTCTGTTCACACTTTTCCACTGCAACATTTCTAGCATTTGAGCGTAACTGAGGTCGAAGCGGTTAAGTACCAGCTTGGCTGCATAACTTTGCACTCTTTCTATACGACGGCGGTTATACTGATTTACAGGATAGCACACACAGCTAGCGTACAAGATCGTAGGCCGGACTAATTGCAAATATGCCGCACGTACAACAGTTGATAGACGCTTCTTTATGGTACGTCGAAGCGCTCCAAGAGCGGACTTAGCCGCTGCCACCTTTTGATTGCTGTGGGCAGCGAAGCTAAGCCGTTGGTCAAGCAGCACTCCGAGGTACTGAACGTCTGAAACACTTTCCACTACATGCTCATCAATCAGGAGAGGCGTGGCAAAACGCAAATGCTCATTGGTAGTATTGGCAGCCACAGAGAATACGATGCACTTGGTCTTAGTGACATTCAACTTCAGGCCAAGTTGAGAGAAAGAATCGGCCAAAAGTTGAACATCACTGCGAACCATAGCTTCAGCATTCACACCAGAAATAGATCGCACATAAGCAATGTCATCAGCATACCCAATAACTGTAGAGCTGCTAGACAAATTGAGTGAAAGCACTGAGTTTATATAGGCAGTAAAAAGGACAGGTGAGAGAATACCCCCTTGCGGAGTACCGCTCACTACAGCTCGCACTGACGCCATGCTACCACCTACTCTCACTTGGTACTTACGATCAAACAGAAACTCAACAGAATCAACTCGTAGTAGTGATGTAAAATTATGGAATTTGAATTTCAATTCAATTACAATTAAATTATGGGCTCAGTTTCTAATTTCAATTAAATTAAATTAAATTAATTGAAATAGTTTTCCATTATTTTCAATTACAATTATATTTTCAATTAAATTATGGGTCATTGGAAAATTTCAATTATGCAATTTTTTTCAATTATTTTTTCAATTTTTTGCTTTGCTTGCAATTTTATTGTATTTTTGCTGTTAAAATACAGTGACAGTGACCCAGAACTTCGAAAAATGTCCATGTAAAAGGTTAGAGACACCCAACCAGGCGAGAAAATTTTAAAAGTTGCCTTTTTACAGCACATAAAATGACATTCAGGGGAAATTTACAGTTATGTAGTTCATTAATATGTATCAGTACATAATCTAAAGGTTTTCAGCATTTTTGAGCAACATCACTTCCTAGTACCTTCGCCAAAAAGTGGGTGTAGTGTAATCCCACCATACATATAAAAATCACTGTTTTTTTAGAAATTTATGAATTACAAAATAAAAAGCAAAGCATAAAACATTACAGAACAAGGTGTGGTCAGTATAAGCCGGCGCAGTTAGTGTAGTGGTTTAGGCCGCAAATCCACTATGTGCGTTGTCGTGCGCTCATCCACTCGGTAAGAGCAAGTTACTTGCCACAAGGAGTTGGTCGCGGGCATAAGGCCCTAAGGCCACCGAAAGTTGGTGACAGCGAGTAGGCAAACGGGAACAGACTTGAGCTGCCTAAGCACTTAGCTAAAATAGCAACCACACATGTGTTGGGAGTGCGACAAACAGGTGGGGTACAGCTACCACTGATACCCGCCCAGATTGACACCGATCATCTGTGTCGGCAAGTACCGAAGGCAGCGAAGGAATGGCAGGATGTGTGTGTGTGTGCGTGATGGGCCCGAATTGTGGCCTAACGCAGGGGCTACGGCCCCGCCCCGACAATCCATCCGAGGCCAGTATATAGAGGTGACAAACCCTAAACAGGTTTTTGTTTGAAGTCATTCTCTAATACTTACGGATTTCCTTACATTCACGACAGGAAATAATTGAAAATATAATTGAAATTCCAGGCGAATTTCAATTCAATTACAATTAAATTATGGGCCAACTTTTGAATTTCAATTAAATTAAATTAATTGAATTGAAATTAAAAACGGGCCAATTATGCGAATTTCAATTACAATTAAATTAATTTTTTACATCACTAACTCGTAGGGAGATATATCTGTGAATGGTCGTGATTGTTTTAGTTAATGTTGTCGTAGGTGTCGTGACGGCGCATTTTCATTTGGGGCTAGGCCAGGATTATTAAGCATAGGTTTAAGAAAACAAGTTTTATCAAGTCAGTTTCAGGGGGTAATGGACCGCGAATCGATTTCATAAGGCGGCATGAACCCAGGCCGAGAACGCGTAATCTGAGGATAAAGCTGTGTGTAGCATATAGTGATTTTAGTTGCTTATTGTCGAGTACATAGAAATGTCAATCTGCAGGTCGGGAGCAGTCGTTTGATACCCATTCCGTCTTTATGTTTATTAAAGATGTCAAATTTGGATGGGTGCTCTCAATTACTACATGCAGTTTCGACAAACTGGTCAGCGCAGAAGACAACAGATTGTAAAATCACGTAACTGTAATTGTTTTAACTTTTTCGGGTTGAACAGCAGTTGTGCAGTGCAGGCCTATCCGTTTTCGATCGACCGGCCCGGCTCCTCCTAATTTAGCTGAGCTAATTTAGTTGACATCTGATTTAGTCTGATTACTGCATTGCCTTTTAGTCAGTACAGTAAGAATCACCAAAAGGACACGTTTTTGATAGGAACAGCCAGCACAGTGACCAAGGCAACGAACATGGCAGTGCCGACCACAAACAGAATCATCAGCAGTCTCTCGATCACTCTGGCCAGCTGCCCCCACTCTCTTTGAATCTCCTCGTATCTGTCGGTCCATTCCAGTCGGTTTTTTATGTTGCTTGCATACAGGTCCACTTGGTTGAGAATGTCTATCAACTGAAAGAGAAAGGACTGCTTCAACTCTGTCACACCAAACGACACACTTCGTCAGTTCCGGCCAGATGAACGATTTTGGCGCTGCTGCTGCCGTGAGTTTGCAGAGCTCGGTGCAAACGAGCTGCTGGCACGTGCAGCTCATTTCCTGCTAACGGCTTCCAAACCGGTGAGCTGGACCTCTTCGTGCAATTCGGATGGTGCACCTGACCGCTGTCACTGCTATTAGGGAGTTCTTCTGTATTGCTGGATTCGTTCCGACTCACCTGAAAACTGAGACCTTCTCATACATGTAACAGGTCCGGACCGGTCTGGCTGGGGGTCTCCGTCAGGAGGGGGTAGAGGGGTGTTTCGCCCGGGGAAGTGTCTAAAATTTTAATAAGCTCCTAAACGCCTGAAAATGCTTTTTTAGCACGTTTTATTCAATAAGAAGGCTAAAATGACTATTTTAAGCTGCCAAATAGCGTTTTAGAGCTAAAATCAGGCAAAACACAAGAGAAAGGGCTTCTAAAACACCGATGTCTCTTAAACATCAGAAACGGAAACGCCAAATTCGGTTAAGGCCATTTAAGTTGATTTTAAGCTAATCATTTCTGAGCCCAGTTTGTTAGCAGCTACCAGTACCTACACTTTGGGTCGTGCGGTCAGAAATTGTTTCGGTGGCTGGTCTTTCTAGATAGGGGTAACCCCTAGTACATACATATGGGCCTTCTCATCCCAAATATTTTATTCCTCTGTACATTCTACACCCACAAGTGAGTGCTATAAAAAGGAGCCTCTCTGTGCGAGACACGGAAAGAACATGAAACAGGCAAAGGCAACGGTGCCAACGATGAAGAAGATCATGAGGAGTCTTTCTGCGATTCGCGCCAATTGTTCCCACTCCTTGCAAATCTCTGCGTGTCGCTTCTGCTGCGACAATTTGTCGTTGATGTCTTTTAGCGATTGTCGCACGCGACGCAGAAGCACCAGTACTGCCGGGTCGAGTCGACCTTCGTTAGGCGCATCGCCCGCGAACGGAACAGAGGAATTTGACACAAAATTGGAGAGATGATCGGTGGACGGGTGGCCAGGCACCAGCAAGGGAGTTGTGTCCTGAAATAAACCAAATCTTAGGCTTTGTGCTTTCTTTTTATAGAGACGGTTTGGTTTAGTTCAGGAGCACAACTTTTTTGACAAACAGATAAAATTTGTAAAAGACGTACTCTGTAGATGTACACAAACAACTGTCTGTGTATTGGCTTACCGTAGCTCTGTCGTTAGTGCGGGACACTTTGCGATCGTTGTTGAATCGTTTAGGAGGCAGATCGACGTTCATCAGTAGTAGCTTGGCCACGTATTGAAAGAAAAGTTTCTTGGTTTCCGGTGCCAACGGTTTTCCCGCGTTGCCTTTACTTTGCAGGCGCAGAGTTACTGTAGTAATAATGGTGGCAGCGAAAATCAACCAGATTAACCCAATGTAGTACTTGCCTAAATTAAACTAAATAATTTTTCAAAGTCCGGAAATAACGACTTATAAATCACAATTTTGGGCAGAAATTCGTCACAAAATCGCCAATTGTGGCTCAAACATACCTAAAAAGTGCTGTTTTACCAGCGAGTTTTAGCAATTTTAGTGTCTGTCATTCTAACACATTTTAAAAATTTTCTGACAAAATTTAGTTGCCAGAAAACGGAGGAGGGGTGGGAAAAACCGTCTCTGGGGGAGGGCGATCGGGGGGTCGGGCCTAAGTCCGGTAGTGGCAGACCCCCAGACCCCCTGTTATGGTTCGGTAAGGCGAAGTGTCAGTTTAGTTAGCAAAAGTTAATAACTATGAACGATCTTTCTAATGTTTTTACTCAGTAAATAACAAAAATTCGAGCGGCACATTACTGCTTAGTAGTACAGTACTGCTATCCTACTCTCCGTATGTATTACAAAACCAATAGCGTACACAGGGGGTGTAGGATGGGTAAACACCATCCTTTGTGGTGGAGGCAGAAACGAAAAATTAGGCAAAACTAAGAGAAATAATATCAATTATTTTGTGTATCTGTCTATTTTATACCCAAAATGCGTTTTAAATGAGTTTTTCAAGGCTAATTTTTTGAAAATTCTCGCCCTGGCCCAACCAGAAACTTCAAAATTTTACACCCCCTTTGCGAAATCTTGGGTAAGCCACTGTATACAACTAGTTCGCTTCGCTGGTTTGAAAGAAAGGCCGGGAATCGCTGCACAATCATACAGTTTTACTCACCAATCAACGGAATAACCTTTGAAGTAGCGGGCATTTTATCGGCCACCATCAACAGAATAATAGCCAGTGAAAGCAAGGCTGTCACCCCTAAAGAAACCTGCAACCGATTTGGTCAGCAACCAGTAGAACACTTCAGTAGCACTTTTTCAGTGTTTTCACCGGTAGAAGAATAGGGTGTAAAGAAGCCAACCATGGTTACAACTGTAATGAAGACACTAGGAATAATCAGATTCAGAATGTAGTAGGAAGGGTTGCGTTCCAGAACGAAATGGTACGTGACGTCTGGAAACGGCTCCGGACAACAATCGTAGTATTTTATGTTGGCACCGTAACCAAAATCCTGCAATAAACTAATGCCAGTATGAAGTGAAATGAAACAC
This sequence comes from Sabatieria punctata, assembly GCA_030248155.1. Classification (NCBI taxonomy): domain Eukaryota; kingdom Metazoa; phylum Nematoda; class Chromadorea; order Araeolaimida; family Comesomatidae; genus Sabatieria; species Sabatieria punctata. The sequence continues at coordinate 44,242 of JASANB010002057.1, read as the reverse complement.
TGCATTTATACCTGCAATTTCCACTCAGTATTCTCGATATAATACTCTAGATTGTTGTCTGCGTCTCTCGGACGCAAAACCACTTTGCCTCCATCGTAACTCCAAGAAGCGAACATCATGTGACATTCCTGCAAAATACAAAGCATTCTGGTCAAAGAGATCAAGGGCATCTAATGCTGCCGATGCACAGCACAGGACAAAGAGTCAAGTGCTTCTAATACTGCTGATGCACAGCCCAGGAGAAGGAGCTCAAATCTAATCCTGCTGATGCACAGCCCAGGACAAGGAGCTCAAGGGAATCTAATCCTGCTGATGCACAGCCCAGGACAAGGAGCTCAAGGGAATCTAATCCTGCTGATGCACAGCCCTGGACAAGGAGCTCAAGGGAATCTAATCCTGCTGATGCACAGCCCAGGAGAAAGAGCTCAAATCTAAAATCTAATGCTGCTGATGCACAGGCACAGCCCAGAACAAAGAGTCAAGTGTATCTAATACTGCTGATGGACAGCCCAGGACAAGGAGCTGAAGGGCATCTAATGCTGCCGATGCACAGCCCAGCACAAAGAGTCAAGTGTATCTAATACTGCTGATGCACAGCCCAGGACAAGGAGCTCAAGGGCATCTAATGCTGCTGATGCACAACCCAGAACAAAGAGTCAAGTGTATCTAATACTGCTGATGGACAGCCCAGAACAAAGAGTCAAGTGTATCTAATACTGCTGATGCACAGCCCAAGACAAGGAGCTCAAGGGCATCTAATGCTGCTGATGCACAGCCCAGAACAAAGAGTCAAGTGTATCTAATACTGCTGATGGACAGCCCAGAACAAGGAGTCAAGTGTATCTAATACTGCTGATGCACAGCCCAGAACAAAGAGTCAAGTGTATCTAATACTGCTGATGGACAGCCCAGGACAAGGAGCTGAAGGGCATCTAATGCTGCCGATGCACAGCCCAGCACAAAGAGTCAAGTGTATCTAATACTGCTGATGCACAGCCCAGGACAAGGAGCTCAAGGGCATCTAATGCTGCTGATGCACAACCCAGAACAAAGAGTCAAGTGTATCTAATACTGCTGATGGACAGCCCAGAACAAAGAGTCAAGTGTATCTAATACTGCTGATGCACAGCCCAAGACAAGGAGCTCAAGGGCATCTAATGCTGCTGATGCACAGCCCAGAACAAAGAGTCAAGTGTATCTAATACTGCTGATGGACAGCCCAGAACAAGGAGTCAAGTGTATCTAATACTGCTGATGCACAGCCCAGGACAAGGAGCTCAAGGGCATCTAATGCTGCCGATGCACAGCCCAGGACAAACAGTCAAGTGCATCTAATACTGCTGATGCATGCACAGCCCAGGACAAGGAGCTCAAGGACATTAATCCTGCTGATGCACAGCCCAGGACAAGGAGCTCAAAGGCATCTAATCCTGCTGATGCACAGCCCAGGACAAGGAGCTCAAGGGCATTTAATCCTGCTGATGCACAGCCCAGGACAAGGAGCTCAAGGGAATCTAATCCGCTGATGCACAGCCCAGAAGAAGGAGCTCAAATCTAATCCTGCTCATGCACAGCCCAGAACAAAGAGTCAAGTGTGTCTAATACTGCTGATGCACAGCCCAGAACAAAGAGTCAAGTGTATCTAATACTGCTGATGGACAGCCCAGAACAAAGAGTCAAGTGTATCTAATACTGCTGATGCACAGCCCAGGACAAGGAGCTCAAGGGCATCTAATGCTGCTGATGCACAGCCCAGAACAAAGAGTCAAGTGTATCTAATACTGCTGATGGACAGCCCAGAACAAAGAGTGAAGTGTATCTAATACTGCTGATGCACAGCCCCGGACAAGGAGCTCAAAGGCATCTAATCCTGCTGATGCACAGCCCAGGACAAGGAGCTCAAAGGCATCTAATCCTGCTGATGCACAGCCCAGGACAAGGAGCTCAAAGGCATCTAATCCTGCTGATGCACAGCCCAGACAAGGAGCTCAAGGGAATCTAATCCTGCTGATGCACAGCCCAGAACAAAGAGTCAAGTGTATCTAATCCTGCTCATGCACAGCCCAGAACAAAGAGTCAAGTGTGTCTAATCCTGCTCATGCACAGCCCAGAACAAAGAGTCAAGTGTATCTAATCCTATGCAGCCCAGGACAAACAGTCAAGTGCATCTAATACTGCTTATGCACAGCCCAGGACAAGGAGCTCAAGGACATCTAATCCTGCTGATGCACAGCCCAGGACAAGGAGTCAAGTGTATCTAATACTGCTGATGGACAGCCCAGAACAAGGAGTCAAGTGTATCTAATACTGCTGATGGACAGCCCAGAACAAAGAGTCAAGTGTATCTAATACTGCTGATGCACAGCCCAAGACAAGGAGCTCAAGGGCATCTAATGCTGCTGATGCACAGCCCAGAACAAAGAGTCAAGTGTATCTAATACTGCTGATGGACAGCCCAGAACAAGGAGTCAAGTGTATCTAATACTGCTGATGCACAGCCCAGGACAAGGAGCTCAAGGGCATCTAATGCTGCCGATGCACAGCCCAGGACAAACAGTCAAGTGCATCTAATACTGCTGATGCATGCACAGCCCAGGACAAGGAGCTCAAGGACATTAATCCTGCTGATGCACAGCCCAGGACAAGGAGCTCAAAGGCATCTAATCCTGCTGATGCACAGCCCAGGACAAGGAGCTCAAGGGCATTTAATCCTGCTGATGCACAGCCCAGGACAAGGAGCTCAAGGGAATCTAATCCGCTGATGCACAGCCCAGAAGAAGGAGCTCAAATCTAATCCTGCTCATGCACAGCCCAGAACAAAGAGTCAAGTGTGTCTAATACTGCTGATGCACAGCCCAGAACAAAGAGTCAAGTGTATCTAATACTGCTGATGGACAGCCCAGAACAAAGAGTCAAGTGTATCTAATACTGCTGATGCACAGCCCAGGACAAGGAGCTCAAGGGCATCTAATGCTGCTGATGCACAGCCCAGAACAAAGAGTCAAGTGTATCTAATACTGCTGATGGACAGCCCAGAACAAAGAGTGAAGTGTATCTAATACTGCTGATGCACAGCCCCGGACAAGGAGCTCAAAGGCATCTAATCCTGCTGATGCACAGCCCAGGACAAGGAGCTCAAAGGCATCTAATCCTGCTGATGCACAGCCCAGGACAAGGAGCTCAAAGGCATCTAATCCTGCTGATGCACAGCCCAGACAAGGAGCTCAAGGGAATCTAATCCTGCTGATGCACAGCCCAGAACAAAGAGTCAAGTGTATCTAATCCTGCTCATGCACAGCCCAGAACAAAGAGTCAAGTGTGTCTAATCCTGCTCATGCACAGCCCAGAACAAAGAGTCAAGTGTATCTAATCCTGCTCATGCACAGCCCAGAACAAAGAGTCAAGTGTGTCTAATACTGCTGATGCACAGCCCAGAACAAAGAGTCAAGTGTATCTAATACTGCTGATGGACAGCCCAGAACAAAGAGTCAAGTGTATCTAATACTGCTGATGCACAGCCCAGGACAAGGAGCTCAAGGGCATCTAATGCTGCTGATGCACAGCCCAGAACAAAGAGTCAAGTGTATCTAATACTGCTGATGGACAGCCCAGAACAAAGAGTCAAGTGTATCTAATACTGCTGATGGACAGCCCAGAACAAAGAGTCAAGTGTATCTAATACTGCTGATGCACAGCCCAGGACAAACAGTCAAGTGCATCTAATACTGCTTATGCACAGCCCAGGACAAGGAGCTCAAGGACATCTAATCCTGCTGATGCACAGCCCAGGACAAGGAGCTCAAAGGCATCTAATCCTGCTGATGCACAGCCCAGGACAAGGAGCTCAAGGGCATCTAATCCTGCTGATGCACAGCCCAGGACAAGGAGCTCAAGGGCATCTAATCCTGCTGATGCACAGCCCAGGACAAGGAGCTCAAGGGCATCTAATCCTGCTGATGCACAGCCCAGGACAAGGAGCTCAAGGGCATCTAATACTGCTGATGCACAGCCCAGGACAAGGAGCTCAAGGGCATCTAATGCTGCTGATGCACAGCCCAGAACAAAGAGTCAAGTGTATCTAATACTGCTGATGGACAGCCCAGAACAAAGAGTCAAGTGTATCTAATACTGCTGATGCACAGCCCAGCATACATGTAGCTGGGTTTTCGGCTGGGGGGGGGGGGGAATTTTTCTGATCCAAAATAGGGTTTCAGGGCTATGCCCAAAGGGGGTTTCAGCGACCTTTTTTTTGGTGTCCAAAAGTGGGTTTGAGCGACCTTTTTTTGGGCTCAAAACAGGGTTTTGAGGACTAAAAATGGGGTAAAAATCCTGTCTGAAGTGCAAAAATACCGTTTAAAACCCTATTTTTGCTTTAAAACGTGGAAAAAACCTTATTTTTTATTTAAAATGTGCAAAAAAAGCAAATTTTGCTTTAAAACGTGCAAAAAACCATTTTATTCGACATAATGCAGTTAAAATGCATTTCTGGAACCTTCTTTAGACATTTTTAAACCCAAATTAGGGTTCCGGAACTACTGTTATTTTACTAGTGGATTTTCATTTTACTATTTACTAAATTTACTACAAATTCAGCCCTTCAATTTAATTTATATTTTTATTTTACTACCAAGCAGCTCCGATTTTACTAATTTTTGTTTTACTAATCATCTTACTAATTTTACTACTATTTTACTACGATTTTACTAGTCATTAGGGGCAATTTTGCATCAATGATGCCAAGATCTTATGAATTAATGTTGGTGCCAAATAGTTGCTAAATTTGATCATCATACCAGGTTCTCAAGAGCTTTAGAGACAAACATGTGTGAAATTCTACTGACAAAAGAGGGCTCACACATCTTTTATTGCAGAATTGATCAAGAATTTGGCTGGAATTCACCAAAAACTAGTAAAATAGTAGTAAAATTTTCATTTTACTATTGACCCACTTTGGTAATTTAATTTAATTTTTACTTTACTATTGGCTCTTAATTTTACTTTTTACTATTATTTTACTACTAGTAAAATACCACTAGTATTACTAATTTTTGTTTTACTATACTATAGTAAAATAACAGTATCCGGAACCCTATTTTGGCCCTCCAGAAACCCAAATTAGGGTTTCAGTAGCCCAAATTAGGGTTCCGGAACCCTATTTAGGGTTTCAGTAACCCAAATTAGGGTTTCAGTAACCCAAATTAGGGTTTCAGTAACCCTATTTAGGGTTTCAGGAACCCAAATTAGGGTTCCGGAACCCTATTTAGGGTTTCAGTAACCCAAATTAGGGTTTCAGTAACCCTATTTAGGGTTTCAGGAACCCAAATTACGGTTCCGGAACCCTATTTAGGGTTTCAGTAATCCAAATTAGGGTTCCGGAACCCTATTTAGGGTTTCAGTAACCCAAATTAGGGTTTCAGTAACCCAAATTAGGGTTCCGGAACCCTATTTAGGGTTTCAGTAACCGAAATTAGGGTTTCGGAACCCTATCTGAAACCCTAAATAGGGGTTCGGGACCGTATTTAGGGTTTCAGTAATCCAAATTAGGGTTTCAGGAACCCAAAACAGGGTTCCGGAACCCTATTTAGGGTTTCAGAAACCCAAATTAGGGTTCCGGAACCCTATTTAGGGTTTCAGTAACCGAAATTAGGGTTTCAGTAACCCAAATTAGGGTTTCAGTAATCCAAATTAGGGCTCCGGAACCCTCTTTAGGGTTTCAGAAACCCAAATTAGGGTTTCAGAAACCCAAAACAGGGTTTCGGAACCCTATTTAGGTTTTTTGAAACCCAAAACAGGGTTCCGGAACCCTATTTAGGGTATTTGAAACCCAAACTAGGGCTCTGGAACGCAAGTTGGGTTTCTGAAACCCTAATCAGGGCTTCTGGAACCCTGTTTGCAGGTTTACAAACCCAAAATAGGGTTTCAAAAAATTCCCCCCCAGAATCCGGCTGGGGGGGGAATTTTCTCCGAAAATCGGGCCTGGGGGAAATACCCCCCCATTCCCCCCCAACTACATATATGCAGCCCAGGACAAACAGTCAAGTGCATCTAATACTGCTTATGCACAGCCCAGGACAAGGAGCTCAAGGACATCTAATCCTGCTTATGCACAGCCCAGGACAAGGAGCTCAAGGACATCTAATCCTGCTGATGCACAGCCCAGGACAAGGAGCTCAAGGGCATCTAATCCTGCTGATGCACAGCCCAGGACAAGGAGCTCAAGGGCATCTAATACTGCTGATGCACGAAATTGTAAAAAAAATCGCAAAAATTGCTCAAAAAAATTATTCGCCAGAAAATGGGAGGGGGGTCGGGAAAATCGTCTCGGGGGGTCCCATCTGGGGGGTCTGGGCTAAGTCGGGTGGGGGGCAGACCCCCCAGACCCCTGTTATATATTGAAACGGAGTAGAGAGTCTTTACTAGTAGTTCTTGGATACAACACAACACACACACACGCGCACTCACTGAATCACACACAACTACTCGGTAACTCGCTAATACAAACACTCACCCAAAACTACCAAATTCTTCATCACTCTCCTTTCAAGGAGTGTCGACTGGCCGCCGCTGTGCCTGACAATCGGGGAAAGAACGAACTGAGAAAACTGCTCCGCCTCTGTTGACTCGGCATCTCCGAGTGCGTGCTCGAGTGCGTGTGTTGTGTTGTATACAAGAACTACTAGTAAAGACTCTCAACTCCGTTTCAATATATAGTAAACAACAGTACATTCTACAAATAAATCCTGGCCGAGGTTGAGCAAGATCGAATTTTCAACATTGCTTACTTGTTTGTCAAAAGGAAAGTAGGTCATATCCAAATTGCACGTAACTTTGCTAATGATAGCTCTGAAATAGAGTACACCGCCGGTGTGATTGAGCACCACATTAGTAGCAATTTCGTTCTCGTTTATGTTCATGTCAGCACTGAAATCATAATCAATGGCACCATTTTCATTTTGTTACAGCAACGAAACAGTACGTACTTGTTGTAGACAAGTATATCTGGCTTCCAAATACTATCTGCAGGCACTGTAAGAAAGGTAATGCCCCCGTAGTCTTCTGGTTTCCAGCGTAATATCTGGTCGTTCCAATGCTGAAAATCGGAATATTGCTCAGTGGAAGCTATAAGTAGTTAAATTCTGCTTAAACCTGTTCTGACCAACAATAAATAGTGAGCACTTGATCGATTTCATCCTAAACATTCAAATTCAAATGTACGGCGATGTCAGCTTCTTTCAAAAATATGGAGGGCAAGACAGATAAACTGGTACCACTTTGAGCACTTGTTTAAACCACAAATGCATGACGACGTGCACCGGATCTGAGTCGTTCACTACCGGTCGGATGTGTCTGTTGTACCGACTGAACAAATCTGTCGTCAGACGATACGAATGCGTCGTCATGGCTAAATGATGTTACTCACGTACGCACAACCGTAGTGTTTTAGATGTATCAATTTTCAGAGTTTTTTTAACTCTCCATAGCTAATTATATACATACAAAAGAATTGCACTCTGTTGTTTTTGCTCAATCCATACCATACAGTAAACTACATACGTGCAACATCGAATGCAATGATGTTTAGGTCGCAAATTTAGTCCTAATGAATATGGCGCCCCTTCATAACGCAGACATTGGTAGTGTATGTCCCTCCGGTCCTCTTAACTAGCATCCATAAATGTAACAGGTCATCCGCCGGATGAGGGGGTTGGGGGTCTGAGCCCAAATTATAGGATGAGGGGTTGGGTACCAAATAAAGCTCAAAATTGCAAAATATCCCAATTTTTGGCTAAAAATCGCTAATTTGACCTCAAACGCAGCTAAACAGTGCTGTTTTACAGACGAGTTTTGCAATTTTACTGTTTAAAATTCTAAAAAATTGTAAAAATTTGCTGAAAAAATACTTGCCAAAAAATCAGAGCGGGTGGGTCGAAAAAATCGTCTGGGGGTCCCGATAGTGGGTGGTCTGGCCTAAATCGGGTGGAGGCAGACACCCGAACCCCTGTTACATGTATGCTAAGATAATGTAAAGTTTTGAAAATATGTCTATGTAAATCTTGCAAGAATTCCAAATGATTTTTGCAGGCACCTTCATAGAATGTTGAATATACATATGTAGTTTGACTACCGATGTTTTATCAGTCTTACTATCTAGTTCAAAACTGCAATACAAAATAGACTTACGGTCAAAAACTGTAGCTGCACACTGACCGAGTACGGCCCAGAATACGTATGAGAGACGGTTTATCTGCATAACATCAAAACGGCCCCAACTTCTTCTAACGTTTTTCTGCAAAAGAAGCTATTAGCTCAAACATTGCATTCAGTAGAAAAAATAATACGTATAAAAATTGTTCAATCGTGAAATGAAACAGGAAGATCTGCCAAGAGCTTCGCGGCGTTTACGTAAATAGCTGTCAGAGTTCTGGTTCACTATTGCTAGCTTTACTTTTCACCTGTCGATAAGCACGCAAAACACAATCTTTGCGCGTAATGGAAAATTTTGCGCAGGCGCAGCTAATAGCTTCGAATCCGGGCCGACCTACAGAGAAGAGAAAGAAAGACAAGCATTATGCGGAGGATAAACTTCGTTTTCTGCGGAGACTCTCACACCAAGAAAATGGGAAATAACAGATGAGTTGCCAAAATGCTTGTACAGGAATTAAAAGCGTCCATCTTTAGTTGACAGGCAATGAATCATGCAAGACAGCTTATAAAACACCCTCTACCGATATCCGGTGTCCTCGTTGTCCTACCATCCTATCCGTTTGTAAAAGATGAGATGAAATAGGCACCTACTTATTTACAAAACTGAAATAAGTTAGCCTAGGTAAATAAAAGTTAAATATTTCAACATTTAGTACCGAAAAATTGTCGTCCGGCTACTGGAAGGAAAGTAGGTAAGCAGAGAGTGAGCGGACTCTTGGAATGACATAAAAAAGCAGTACCAATTTGTCAGAGCATATGGGTGAGCTGAATGAAGCAAAACGGGGCCATTACACGAAGACAAGGGACACAAAAGAGCCGAGTTAAAAGCCCACCTTGACGTGCTATTGTAAGGAGTGCCAATCGATAAACCCTGCGCATTAACTGCTTTCAATCGCTCCGCTACAAAAGAGTGCGTGACTAAAATACAACTCATACATAAAATAGACGCTCGTCACTTAGTCACAGACGACAAAATTACTCAATTTCTAATGATTTCCAGCAAACTGCCTCCTGCCGAACTCTACGGATGCAATCATTGATACATACACTACACTACAAATTGTATCTACGTATGTACATCATATTGCCTGCGGATTTCCCGACTTTCCAAGGCCATACATCCTACCTAAGTCTAGCTAGACTCCTTCCTTCCCTGATTTTTGCATACTCTCCGATTTTTGAGTGGAGTACGAACCGTACGCGTATACCTCTTCAGACTAAATACAGTCATCATTGAATTTAATAAGGATTAGTGTTTTTACTGAATAAAGATAACATACATGCAACAGGTCATACGCTAAAGAGGGAGTGAGTTGGGGTTCTGCTCCCCACCGGAGAGACTGACCCTAAATTGGTGGAGTACAGCACTGAAAATCGTCGAGAAATCGCAAAAAAAAACAGTAATTTCGGGTTAAAAATCGCTAATCGCTGTTTACTGGCAATATTTTAGCATTCTGCCAAAATTACGTGTCATTAAAATCGGAGGGGTACAAAAATTCGAAGCGACTGGAAGTAGTCGATGTAAAGCCCAACCCAGACCGCCGAAAGCCGGTGATGGCCAGTAGGTAAATGGGAACCGAACCGGCGCTGCCGTTGCACCTAATGGCAGCAAGGGGGAGGGTTGTTTGTAGGCAGGGCTACCCCATTGAAGGGCTCTGAAAAGAGCGAGGGGTGTCCTGAGCTGTCCGAAAGGACAGTGGAACTCATAAACAAACAAACAAATATTGTCTCAGGGGAATTTAGTCTATACATGTAACAAACAGGTCAACCGCCGAAGTGGAGGGGGTTGTCTTGGGCCGGCCGGGGGTCTAAGCCCAAATTCCATGGCGATTGGGTACTAAAATACGCTAAAATCGCAATTTTGGGCTAAAAATCGCAAAATCGCTAATTTGGGCTCAAATACAGCTAAAAAGTGCTATTTTGTTGGCGATTATAGCGATTTTACTATATCTGAATTCTAAAAAATCGCAAAAATTTACTTGTCATAAATGTCGTTTAGGGGGTCCTCATAGGGGGGTCTGACCTAAGTTGGGTGGGGGGCAGACCCCCTGTTACGTACTGTAAATGTAGTTAATACTACTTCCTAAGTTTCAACCGTGGCTAGTTTCCTTGCACAGGCGTTAGTGGTTGGCCCAGCTAGGCGACATGCATACAGTATGCATGACAGGCAAACGTAGGAAAAAGTGTAGGTTCATTGGAGATCTAGAAATGGGGCATTGAGAGCAGAGAATGGGAGCGTTCTAGTTAGAGTTGGCGTCCGTGTTCAGAAGCTAATCGGGCCCGAGGGACCAGTGGCGCGCCATGCTAATTTCACCAGGAAATAGCTAATAAAGTACGATAGTTTTAAGAGATGGCCAGAGAGTTTTTGGTTCGGCCGCCAATCAATTCGCCTTGAGTGCGGGTGGAGACACGCGAGAACAGAAATAAAAGTTGCACACAGGAGAGACAAGTCGTCATCGGACGTAATGGACTGGTCTCGGTTTGCCTTCCTCTCTCAGACCAGACGCTTTGTCTTAATGGATTGCGATCAACTCTACAAACACCGCCGCCGCTTAGGCTGGGAAAGGGGAACAGGCAAAGTGCCAACAATATCTACAGTTTTTATACCAAATCCCAATATCTGATACCTCCAACTCCAACACCAAATAAATGGTAAGAATCTGGCACGAACGGTGATATTGATACGAATTCACTTTCACAACAGGTTGGACAGGGTTTCCGTAGATTCTAGACTCTAGCAGCAGCACCCCGTCGGTGGTACTTTTGTTCTGACTGTTGGGTAAAACTTCTAAGCGTCTCTAACCTAGCAACCTGTCATTTTACATTGGAAACACTGCTAGATCGTGAACGGCTCGTTTTAAAAAGACAAGCTTTGACAGGACGCTAGATTGAAATGAAGCATACATGTATAACCGGTCATCCGCCGAAGGGCGATAGGGGGGTCCGGCGCCGGCCGCGGGGATCTGAACCCAAATCTAATCTGAGAGATTTGTTGAATTCGTGAACATACCAAACCTTCGAAACGTCTGACTATTTTGTTTGGTTGTTGAACATTATACGTACAGTACAGTACAGTATCAAAAAATAGGGTTCTCCATGTGTACATCTAGTCAAAGGGTTGCATACTTCCTGTTCTTTACATTACGGTTTTGGTTCCCTGTTTGAATTAAATGTTGTCTGAATAAACGTTCATACATACAACTTGACTTAAAAAATTAGAACTACAGTAGTTCCTCCATAAATGGGGGCCTCGGCGAGTGGGACAACTAAGGGAAATGGGATTCCACAGGGACACTGAAAGGCATACAGCAGATACAGCCATACAATCAGAGGCATGTGTACGGACATTATCAGGTGATCCTGGTAAAATGAGTCAAGTGCTTTGTGCTTTTCCTGTTAACTGACTTAATTTCGCACAACTGACACATGCAGAATGTTTTGCACAGCAATTATATACCTGTATTTTAGGTAAAAAATATTTAAACTGATATTAAACAGTCAGGCACTTAACGCCGTTTATGGTACCGACACCATATAAGGTGCCGGTACCATATATGGTACCAGTACCGAGGGTAGTGGTACCATATATGGTACCCCCACCTTCGGGGCCTGTGGTGGCACCATATATGGTACCGGCACCATATATGGTGACTACCATATATGGTGCCGGTCCCATATATGGTACCGGTACCATATAAGGTACCACCACTCCACTTATTCGAAGAGGTACCATATTTAGTGCCGGTACCATATATGGTACCACCACGCTCGGGCACTGTGGTGGTACCATGTATGGTACCGGTACCATATATGGTGCCGGCACCTTATATGGTACCGGTACCATATATGGTGACGGTACCATATATGGTGCCGGCACCTTATATGGTACCCCTACCTTCGAGCACTGTGGTGGTACCATATATGGTGCCGGTACCATATAAGGTGCCGGTACCATATGGTACCGGTACCATATATGGTACCCCTACCTTGAGGCCAATTTCGCACTTGATTTTCTGTCATTAAACTCAATTTTCTCGTAAACGCAAGCTGATAGGCAAACGTTCCACTAACCAAAATGTAGAGCAATGATAGCTCTACGAAATTCTGCAATAAAATATGCCACTATAGGGTTGCAAAAGAGTTAGAGCGCCAAAAGTGGCTGAAGAGTAGGGTTCCGACGATATATCGATATCGATATCGAAAAGTCGATATATCGACCCTTTTTCCAATATCGATATCGATATCGATATCGCGATATTTCGCATCGATATTTTCGATATTTTATGTGCGGAAAAGTTGAAAAAAAAACAAAAAAGACACCAAGTTTATTTCTCTGGACCAGTAAAAAAACAGTTTTTCCTGGACAGCTCGGAAATCGATGGTATAGTCAAAACCTAACAGTGACGATAGCTCTCAGAAACATCAATTTTTCGGCATTCTCAGCTTTTTGACTCTTAAATCAGTCAGGCACTTAACGCCGTTTATGGTACCGACACCATATAAGGTGCCGGTACCATATATGGTACCGGTACCGTAGGTAGTGGTACCATATATGGTACCGGCACCATATATGGCACCGTCACTATATATGGTACCGGCACCATATCTCCTTAAGGATCACTAAAAGTGTCCGCCAGAGTGTCCGGGCGGACACGCGTTTGTCCGGGCGGACACGCGTGTCCGGCCGGACACCAAAATTTCGTCAAATTTTCCAGTTTGTCCCGGACATTTCAGCAAGGTGTCCGAACAACTGTGAATGTGCCCAGATCATGAGGAAAGTGTCCGAACAACTGTGAATGTGTCCGGATCATGAGGAAAGTGTCCAAACAACTGTGAATGTACTCACATCATATGCTTCTGAGCCGGAAATGTAATGTAGTTAAAATTGCCCTCTGCTCTTTAAGGACTCTGTAATACCTACACTGTAGGGTTCTGCAATACTGTGGGACCATCGCCACTAACGTCATATTTTCGTCACCAGCTGTTTGCTGTGCAATTGTTGCGGTGTGTCTTTTTCATAGATTAGAGTTAGCTTGTACAGTTTGCTTGAGAGCCAGTTTCCTGCTCATTGTCTTAGCAACATTTTGCGTATGGTGTCACCAGTTCTGTCTTGGCCATCAGCTCCTGCAGTTTTGACCGGCCAGCTAACTCTTGAGGACAAACCACTGAGTGCAACTGTTCAGTCCGGACTTGTGGCTCCAACAGTTCTGTCCAGGTTTTCAGCTTCTGTGGTTTTGTCCGGCCTATCTCTCTAGGACAAACCACTGAGTGCAAGTGTTCAGTCCGGAATTGTGGCTCCAACAGTTCTGTCCAGGTTGTCAGCTCCTGTGGTTTTGTCCGGCCACTTATCTCTCTAGGACAAACCTATGAGCGCAAGTGTTCAGTCCGGACTTGTGGCTCCAACAGTTCTGTCCAGGTTGTCAGCTCCTGTGGTTTTGTCCGGCCACCTATCTCTCCAGGACAAACCTATGAGTGCAAGTGTTCAGTCCGGACTTGTGGCTCCAACAGTTCTGTCCAGGTTGTCAGCTCCTGTGGTTTTGTCCGGCCACTTATCTCTCTAGGACAAACCTATGAGTGCAAGTGTTCAGTCCGGACTTGTGGCTCCAACAGTTCTGTCCAGGTTGTCAGCTCCTGTGGTTTTGTCCGGCCACCTATCTCTCCAGGACAAACCATATGAGAGCAAGTGTTCAGTCCGGACTTGTGGCTCCAACAGTTCTGTCCAGGTTGTCAGCTCCTGTGGTTTTGTCCGGCCACTTATCTCTCTAGGACAAACCTATGAGTGCAAGTGTTCAGTCCCGACTTGTGGCTCCAACAGTTCTGTCCAGGTTGTCAGCTCCTGTGGTTTTGTCCGGCCACCTATGTCTCCAGGACAAACCTATGAGTGCAAGTGTTCCGATCCGATCCGATCCGATCTGGCGGGGGGGTCGTACAATGTACGGCCCTACGATCAGACCTGCACGGTCCATTTCGTTACCCCTTATATCGTCATCTCGGACGTTTGCCCTTCTTTCACTGCCAAGCCACTCAAGCCATGCTGTTGGGCGCCAGGTACTAAGAGAGTGCCTGGCGTGGTGACGTCATGGTGCTGACAGCTCCCAGCGGCCGCCCGGCCGAGGAGGAGTAAACCGGTATAGGCCGTAATGCTGGTTTCTCAGACGGCTCCTGACGTCGTTGATCTTCCCTCCAACGCGGCATGCTTTTAGGAGCGGCTTTCGGTGCAACGGCAGATCCAGTTGGTTCCCATTTTACCTACTCACTGTAACCAGTTTTCGGTGGCCTGGGTGGAGCGTTGTGCCGACGACCAACTCTTTGCAGCAAGAAACTTGCCACGCCGAGAGGATGAACCACTACAACCACTAGGGATGCAGCGGCCGCCGTGACTCAGAGGCAGCGAGCTACCCACTGAGCCACTGACGCGGCCGTGTGCAAGTGTTCAGTCCGGACTTGTGGCTCCAACAGTTCTGTCCAGGTTGTCAGCTCCTGTGGTTTTGTCCGGCCACTTATCTCTCTAGGACAAACCTATGAGTCCAAGTGTTCAGTCTGGACTTGTGGCTCCAACAGTTCTGTCCAGGTTGTCAGCTCCTGTGGTTTTGTCTGGCCACCTATCTCTCCAGGACAAACCTATGAGTGCAAGTGTTCAGTCCAGACTTGTGGCTCCAACAGTTCTGTCCAGGTTGTCAGCTCCTTTGGTTTTGTCTGGCCACTTATCTCTCTAGGACAAACCTATGAGTGTAAGTGTTCAGTCCGGACTTGTGGCTCCAACAGTTCTGTCCAGGTTGTCAGCTCCTGTGGTTTTGTCTGGCCACCTACCTCTCCAGGACAAACCTATGAGTGCAAGTGTTCAGTCCAGACTTGTGGCTCCAACAGTTCTGTCCAGGTTGTCAGCTCCTGTGGTTTTGTCCGGCCACTTATCTCTCTAGGACAAACCTATGAGTGCAAGTGTTCAGTCCGGACTTGTGGCTCCAACAGTTCTGTCCAGGTTGTCAGCTCCTGTGGTTTTGTCCGGCCACCTATCTCTCCAGGACAAACCTATGAGTGCAAGTGTTCAGTCCGGACTTGTGGCTCCAACAGTTCTGTCCAGGTTGTCAGCTCCTGTGGTTTTGTCCGGCCTATCTCTCTAGGACAAACCACTGAGTGCAAGTGTTCAGTCCGGACTTGTGGCTCCAACAGTTCTGTCCAGGTTGTCAGCTCCTGTGGTTTTGTCCGGCCACCTATCTCTCCAGGACAAACCTATGAGTGCAAGTGTTCAGTCCGGACTTGTGGCGCCAACAGTTCTGTCCAGGTTGTCAGCTCCTGTGGTTTTGTCCGGCCACCTACCTCTCCAGGACAAACCTGTGCAAGATTCACAGAGCGCCAAATCCAAATCGACAAAAAATCATCATATAACTGACTGACATGCGTTTAATTGGTCTGGTCTCTTAGTGATGTTTCCTATGCTGCAGTGATTCATGTGTATAATCCAGGTCCTTTCACAGTTGCTTGAATATTTTTCCTTACTGCCTGACAGTTAGTTACATAGTAGTTCGGACGCTTTCATAGTTGCCTGGACATTTTCTCCTTACTGTCTGGACACTGTTATACAATGCTTGGGACGTTTACCAGTGTCCGAAGCAAGCCAAAAAGATTTGACGAAATTTTTGTGTCCGGCCATACAAAGGAGTGTCCGCCCTGACATATCGTTTTGTTCCTCACCGGTGACGAATATGAACCCTAAGCAGTTAATTCCCAGGCTGTTTATGTTATTTATGTCACGATTACATCTGGCATGATGCCTTTTTAAAAATTATCTTTAGGTGGTTTTAACGTTCCTTGTCCAGTTACTGGAATGTTGTGTACTCAATGCACACGTTCTGGACAATGTTACGCGTACTCAAGCAAAAATGAGCGCTCGCTAAATCTGTCAGCGGCAGGTCTAAAATGTATCCGTTTTTTGGTCCGCGGCAGTCAAAAAATTTGTCCGAATGTGTGTCCGGCTGTCCAGGACACAAGAATTTTTGAATGTCCGGCCGGACACGCGTGTCCGGCCGGACAAATGAGTGTCCGCCCGGACAAAACTTTTAGTTAGCCACCGGTGGCTAATATGAACCTTAAGGAGATATATGGTACCCCCACCTTCGGGGCCTGTTGTGGTACCATATATGGTACCCCCACGTTCGAGGTCTGTGGTGGTACCATATATGGTACCGGTACCATATATGGTGACGGTACCATATAAGGTGCCGGTACCATATATGGTACCGGCACCATATATGGTACCCCCACCTTCGCGTTTTTCCGGTACCGGTACCATATATGGTACCACTCCGTTCAGATTTCGTACCATATATGGTACCGGCACCCATGGCCATGGGTAGGGGTACCATATATGGTGACGGTACCATATATGGTGCCGGTACCATATATGGTACCACCACAGTCGCCGAACGTGGGGGCACCATATATGGTACCGGTACAATATATGGTGACGGTACCATATATGGTGTCGGTACCATATATGGTACCACTACCCTCGGTACCGGTACCATATATGGTACCGGCACCTTATATGGTGTCGGTACCATAAACGGCGTTAAGTGCCTGACTGTAAATGTCTGCAGCAACACTGAAGAGCTGCTCACTCCGCAGACTTGAAGCAGAAGGGCAGAAGCAGATATGAACTAGCGTTTCGGCTAAAAGGTCATAAATTTTTAAATCCTGGGCAGGTACCGCTGGCTGATGGGTGGTTGAAAGGATGATAAGCAAAAAAGTCCGATTTTTTTTACTAAAATCAAGGTTTTTGTCTGATTTGTGATTAAAATACGTTAGAATACAGCTATTCTGTCTTAGCTCATTTATGCTTAATGAGGGTGGGGCATCGGCCTGAGGGATCAACCTTTTCATTGAAGGGCTTCAGAAGGGCCACTAGCTTTTCTGCGATTCTCTACTAATTGATATCAGATTGCTGATTGCATCTTTCTGCATGCATCAGCTTGACTGATAAGCAGAAAGAGCAGTCTGCTCTTTCAAATTCTCAGATTTTCCGATTTTCCTGCATCACTATAAATATCGATATCGATATCGATATCGATCGATATTGAACTGAAAATATCGATATCGATATCGAATATCGACAAGTTTTGATATCGTCGGAACACTACTGAAGAGTATTTTAAGAACCCGAATTTTTAAATGAAAGAAAGGTGAAAAAGTTAGGCATGGGCATGGGTGGTTGGTACATGCATTCGATCAGCCGAATCTGATTTTTTCGTAAGACAATGTAAGAGGCCAACCATAAACTACAAAGTTCAGAGAAGGGTGGGGAAGTTGGTTGAGCGCCGGAAAAGATCGCAGGGTTGTGAGTTGGAATCGAAAAGAAAACGTCTCCAAAAACGTTCAGAATCGTCTGTGAATACATTTAACACCTTTCATTTTTGTTTGAGCTACAAAGGTTTACTGTACTAGACACTTCAGTCATGACTGAAGAGTCCTCAGCCCTCTGAAGATGCTTGACTATGCACGGGACCAAAAATTCCCAAACTGAATTTATCGCTTACTAATCGAATTCAGACTTAAAACATGCCTAACTTTTGCACCTTTCTTTCGTTTAAAAATTGAGTTTAATGGCAGAAAATCAAGTGCCTCAAGGTAGGGGTACCATATATGGTACCGGCACCATATGGTACCGGTACCATATATGGTACCGGCACCTTATATGGTACCGGCACCATATGGTACCACCACAGTGCTCGAAGGTAGGGGTACCATATATGGTGCCGGTACCATAAGGTGCCGGCACCATATATGGTACCGGTACCATACATGGTACCACCACAGTCCCCGAGCGTGGTGGTACTATATATGGTACCGGCACTAAATATGGTACCTCTTCGAATAAGTGGAGTGGTGGTACCATACATGGTACCGTCACCATATATGGTGCCACCACAGGCCCCGAAGGTGGGGGTACCATACATGGTACCGGTACCATATATGGTGACGGTACCATATATGGTACCACTACCCTCGGTACCGGTACCATATATGGTACCGGCACCTTATATGGTGTCGGTACCATAAACGGCGTTAAGTGCCTGACTGTTAAAGCTAATTCACGAAAATGTAACAAATATTTAAAACGCGATTTTCTCGATTTCGACTTTCTGTTTTGACTCGTTTTACCATAGTGGCGGCGACGATATGCGCCCAACCGTAGTATGTATGTAGATCAGTCAGGCACTTAACGCCGTTTATGGTACCGACACCATATAAGGTGCCGGTACCATATATGGTACCGGTACCGAGGGTAGTTGTACCATACATGGTACCGGCACCATATACGTATGGTACCGTCACCATATGGTACCGGTACCATATATAGTGCCCCTACGTTCGGCGACTGTGGTGGTACCATATCTGGTACCGGCACCATATATGGTACCCCTACCCAGGGCCTGGGGGGCCGGTACCATCTAGGGTCCCACTACCATATATGGTACGAAATCTGAACAGAGTGGTACCATATATGGTACCGGTACCGGAAAAACGCGAAGGTGGGGTACCATATATGGTGCCGGTACCATATGGTGCCGGTACCATATATGGTACCGGTACCATATGGTGCCGGTACCATATATGGTACCGGCACCATATATGGTACCGTCACCATATATGGTACCGGCACCATATATGGTACCCCTACCCATGGCCATGGGTGCCGGTACCATATATGGTACCACTACCATATATGGTACGAAATCTGAACAGAGTGGTACCGTATATGGTACCGGTACCGGAAAAACGCGAAGGTGGGGGTACCATATATGGTGCCGGTACCATATATGGTACCACCACAGGCCCCGAAGGTGGGGGTACCATATATGGTACCACTACCTACGGTGGTGGTGTCGGTACCATAAACGGCGTTAAGTGCCTGACTGTAGATGTTTTCACAAAACAGAACTGTGTACCACATCACACTGCCTGTCCGTACCGCATTGATTTGTGGCGCGTATATAAAGCGGTGCACAATAGATCCCACCCAAAGTGGTCCAAGTAGACTATGGACTCATCTAACTCAACTCGTCACTGACAAACTGAGGGCCATTGTCGGAGATTAGCTTGGCTGGATTGCTACGCAAGCACTACGATGTTCTTGAGATGAGCAGAATCGTTGTCGAATGGCCCTGTGATGTCGATGAAGAGTTCCTCGCATGGCTCCTTGGGCGTGTACAGATGGTAGCCCTGCAGGAGCAGTTGGGTGCTGACTTGGCAAGAATTGAGGCAGCTTCCACAGTTCTTGACGAAACATTCAGTCTCTGTGGCCATGCCGGGACATCAGTAGGTCTCTCTGCTGAGCTTCCTCTTGTGCTTGTGTGTACTAAGCTGACTGACGCAGCTACCCAAGTGACGCCATTCCATATACATCAGATAAAACACTTGCAGGTATAGGATAACATCATTAAAGAAACGGTAAGTAGGTATCACAGTATCACAGTAGGTATCATTAGAAAAAGTTAAGTTCAGAAACAGTCAAATTGAAACGCTTCTTAAAAGGCTCAGCGTCAGACGCCGTTCAAACGGGCGCTGCTGGGACAGACCCCGGCTTCTTAAGCTTTAATCTTTCTCGCTAGATGTGTATTACATTATTTGCATTACTTGTGTCGTTTCTGCATATCTTTGGTAATGTTCTGAATGTATAGATACGTGGTTTGGGAGCGAATAAATAAATAAATAAATAAATAAATAAATAAATAAATAAATAAATAAATAAATAAATAAATAAATAAATAAATAAATAAATAAATAAATAAATAAATAAAGGAAACAATCGAAAGAACAAAAGGACAGTGTAAGATTGGCAGTAATTTTAGCACTAAACATAGAAACAGAGTTAGAATTAATAGTCACACCGTCTAAAGAGTTCCAAGCCGTAATTATGCGGTGGGCAAAACTACGTATATGATGAAAGAATGATTGTTTAGTGCGAATGATTGTGTGTTTGAGTAATTGTACGGTTGTGCGTGTGCCAGTGTTTGTTTGAAAGGACTGGTCCATAATGTCCAACTTGTTAAGAAGCATTTTTTATTTTTCATATTTTCCATTTTCCAACTTTGCAACTTACCCGCCCCGGGCGATTTATAAACGCGCTATATTTCGTGTATATTATTTGTTTTGTCTTTTATCTATCTGTTCTTTTCGGCAGTTAGTAGTTTACGCACCGTACGCACCGTTCGCACCGTTACGCACCGTACGCACCGTTACGCACCGTTCGCATCAGCAGCGACCCCAATTGGGCGCCGATCTTTTGGAGTGGTGAATTTGCTTAGATCGATCAGAGAACCGGTCTATTTCAGCTTGCATTAAGAAATTGCGCGTTTTGGTGGAAAAGTACTTGGAAAATCAGCTTCTTTACAATTTAAAAAGAAAAAAGCGTAAATAATCCCGTGTGTCACAGCGGCCCCCCGGCACCCGTGGAAGCGGTGTGTTTGTCGGTTCGAAACCTGTAGAGGCGATGGGAAGTAGTTGATACAAAGCCCAACCAAGGCCGTCGAAAGCCGGTGATGGCCAGTAGGTAAATGGGAACCGAACCGGCGCTGCCGTTGTACCTAATGACAGCAAAGGGGAGGGTTGTTGTTAATTGTCATTGCCAACCTAAATCAGGCAGCCATCAGGCAGACATGTTAAGTGGGGGAGGGTCGGCGGAATCGGCCGGCATGGCGTGCGTTGGACATCCCTATGGCCCCAAAGTAAATCCATAAAACAGTTCCGCCCAACTCCCTCTGGGTAGCCAGCAACGGCCATCCATGGTTCTCTCTGATGGGACCATTTTCCATAGTAAAACTCCAAAACACCCCTAACGGAAATGGGCGTTTCTCAGAGGGCCGAGTTAGCTGAGACACATGCTATCCAGCGTTCGAAAGCTCACTTCATGGGCAGACTAACAGAAAGAAGCTAATACCATGCAAGCATCACAGAAAAAGCAATTGCACTAAATGACCAGAAAGCTGCTCTAACTAACACCGAATCTTTGGGGGCGTGTATTAAAATTATGTACTGGCATGGGGGCGGGAGGTTCGCCAAATGACTACTAATCATTACGGTTGGGGAGGGGTTTGGCGACTAAATTACGTAATTTTTTCAAAGTGCAGAAATTACTGAAGTGGCCATAATTTTAATTGTTTTAAAGTACAGTACATGTACATGTAGTTTCGATTTGAAGCCATTGGGCGTACATTATCTCAATTTCACTTTAAGAGTCAGTGTCTGATTCGATCGAGTCTTGGTATTCAGACCCAAAATTGAAAGTTTGGCGTAGAGGGCTGTAAGTTGGCACACTAATACTACTTGATGAGTTATTCAACTGCTGCTGAGGAATTCCCAATTCGACGCTCCACGCTCGAGATATAAGCCCGCGAAAATCGGCTTGCTTAACTATGGGACGAAAACTTCCAACTTGAATTTCTTTCTTACTGACAAGGTTTGGGACTTAAAAATTGGGGCTTTTAGGTAACTTTTCGAGTAGATTAAGAATCTTTAGTCCAAAATTGTTGTCGATGAAAAAAAATTTTTTCGCCCCCCTTTGGAGCCCCCCAGCTCGACTGGAACCCCCCCTAGATGCACTTTTTTATTTTAGAATTTCGTAGCGCTATTCAGGACCTACATTTTGGTGTAAAATATTCAAGATTTGAGAGGTAGGTTTTTGAGAAAATTCACTTTGAATGTCCAAAAACTTGGAAAAATCGCCAACTTTCAGTGTGCTCAAAATGTCGTAAACGATTCCTCGCCTTTAAATCGTAACTGAGACCTAAAAATTGGGGTTTTTAGCTAACTTTTCGAGTAGATTAAGAATTTTCAGTCCAAAATTGTTTTCCATAAAAAAAATTTTTTTCGCCCTCCTTTGGAGCCCCCTAGCTCGACTGGAACCGCCTCTATACATATTTTTTTACTTTGGAATTTCGTAGCGCTATTCAAGAGCTACATTTTGGTATAAAATATTCAAGATTTGTTAGGTAGGTTTTCGAGAAAATCGACTTTGAATGTACAAAAACCTGCTTTTTTGTCCCTATTGTCTGGCGATTTTGTTTATTCAAAGCCAATTTTCTCAAAAACCTACCTCTCTTATTGAATATTTTATACCAAAATGTAGCTCTTGAACAGCGCTACGAAATTCTAAAATAAAAAATATGTATAGGGGTTCCAGTCGAGCTCGGGGCTCCAAAGGGAGGCGAAAAAATTTTTTTCATCGAAAACAATTTGGGACTAAAATTTCTTAATCTACTCGAAAGTTACCTAAAAGCCCCAATTTTTAAGTCTCAGTTACGATTTAAAGGCTAGGAATCGTTTGCGACATTTCCGAGCACAGTGAAAGTTGGCGATTTTTCCAGGTTTTGGACATTCAAAGTGAATTTTTTCAAAAACCTACCTCTCAAATCTTGAATATTTTGCACAAAAATGTAGGTCCTGAATAGTGCTACGAAATTCTAAAATAAAAAAGTGCATCTAGGGGGGGTTCCATGCGAGCTGGGGGCCACAAATGGGGGGCGAAAAAATTTTTTTTCAGCGAAAAAAATTTTGGACTGAATATTCTTAATCTACTCGAAAAGTTAGCTAAAAGCCCCAATTTTTAGGTCTCAGTTACGATTTAAAGGCTAGGAATCGTTTACGACATTTCCGAGCACAGTGAAGGTTGGCGATTTTTCCAGGTTTTGGACATTCAAAGTGAATTTTCTCAAAAACCTACCTCTCAAATCTTGAATATTTTGCACCTAAATGTAGGTCCTGAATAGCGCTACGAAATTCTAAAATAAAAAAGTGCATCTAGGGGGGGTTCCAGTCGAGCTGGGGGGCTCCAAAGGGGGGCGAAAAAAATTTTTTTCATCGAAAACAATTTTGGACTAAAGATTCTTAATCTACTCGAAAAGTTACCTAAAAGCCCCAATTTTTAAGTCCCAACCCTTGTCAGTAAGAAAGAAATTCAAGTTGGAAATTTTCGTCCCATAGTCAAGCAAGCCGATTTTCGCGGGCTTATATCTCAAGCGTGGAGCTTCGAATTGGGAATTCCTCAGCAGCAGTTGAATAACTCATCAAGTAGTATTAGTGTGCCAACTTACAGCCCTCTACACCAAACTTTCAATTTTGGGACTGAATAGGGCAAAGGGTCAAGACTCGATCGATTCAGACACTGACTCTTAAGTTGTATGTAGTTCTGGTTTCTTTACTGATGCTTTTTCGTTAAAAGATTCAATGCACAACTGCTACTTTTCCACCAAAAAGGCGAAATTTGTTAATGCAAGCTGAAATAGAACAGTTCTCTGATCGATCTAAGCAAATTCACAACTCCGATAGATCGGCGCCCAATTGGGGTCGCTGCTGATGCGAACGGTGCGTAACGGTGCGTACGGTGCGTAACGGTGCGAACGGTGCGTACGGTGCGTAAACTACTAACTGCCGTTCTTTTCTGAGTGTATCGGGTGGTGTGGTATTTGATAGTAAGAAGAGAGTGCAGAGAGAATGGAGGTGGAGAACGGCAGTGGAGAAGGCCGGCTGGTGGACGAGCTGGGCAGTTCTCCCGAAGATAAATTTAGAGTTGACGACGCAACAATGAAACAGAAGGCTCAGATTGAGGAAGAGGTACAACAAGTTAACAATATATTAAACAGTTGGGGAAATAAATATCGAAATACATACAATACATGGTATCGGTACCATAGGTAGGTAGCTACAATGTATAGTTTCCGGGCGTAAAATCAGGAACCGACCCCAGATTAAATTAAGTACTTTTTTAACAATTATATTAACTAATTATAAATTAACAAGTTTTATCGATAAACATCGATTATCGGTTATTTTTTTGGCAAAATTCCAAAATTTCAAAATCGTCAAAAATGGTCATCTTATATATAGGTATCATTGAAAGCCCTTCGACTGACGAGTCTAATGATCACTCCATCAGCATTGGGCATGCTCCGGAGGGCCTGTTTTTAAAACATAAATGTACCCCTAGGGGAACGCATCAGTATAGGCACGCTCCGGAGGGCCTGTTTTTAAAAACATAAAAGTACCCCTAGGGGACGCATCGATATAGGACACGCTCCGGAGGGCCTGTTTTCCAAATATAAATGTACCCCTAGGGGACGCATCGGTATAGGGCACGCTCCGGAGGGCCTGTTTTCCAAATATAATAAAAATCTAAGTCATTTATATTTGGAAAACAGGCCCTCCAGAGTGTACCTCATACTGATATTGTGATCATTAGACACCTTAGGCGGACGGCTTTCGAATGATATAATGTGACTATATTCGGACGATTGTGAAATTTTGGAATTTTGCCAAAAAAAATAATCGATAATTTTGTGTAGAATTGATTAATTGGTGATTAGTTATGATCATTAAAAATATTTATTTTAATCTGTGGTCGGTTCCTGATTTTACGCCCGGAAACTATGCTGTCGCGAAGTGAGAAAGACGAAGTTAAGGAGTTTGTGCCGCTCCGCCGAGCTAAATCAAACATACAAAATGCGTCTCTCTCAAAGTTTATTGGAGCAAACAAACTAAACAGCCTGGGTTTTGGCCTTGTCTCGCGCTGGCCCATCCTCACTTGCTCGCTGGCTCTCGCTCCTGGACTGGACCAGCCGCTCACTTGGTCTTCTCTAGCCAACACTGACTAACTCTGCTCCACGGCCAAATAGCAATTTTCCGGTTGCCACACAAACAAAAAGTAGAAATTACCGTATCAGAGCAAAGTAAACATACTATACAAGAGAGCAACATACAAGTAAAAAACCAGTAAATTAGCTAAGTTGAGACAAGGCAAATACGCAAGTAGACATACACTAAAATCAAATCACTACAGATTTGACACTCCCAACAAGAGAAAAAACAAATAGAAAGATGCTGTAGCTTCACTACCACGCTGGTCTCTTGGTTTCTAAACTAGACCACAGACACACAAACTGAAAAGTGGTCTGAAACAGAGAACAATTCTAATTAGCTACACGCACTTGGAAAAGCCCTGTACATACAATGTACATACATAACTGTGTGCTCTCTGACAGAAAAAACCCTCCCTTGCTGCTACAGCTCGAAAGGAAAGGGAAAAACTGCCACAAATGAGGTAGTCAGCACAGGTCTTCTTTCTAAAACAGGTTAGCTAGATCCTTGAGCGAGATTCTAAATGAGATTCTGATCTATCGAGAGACAAAAGTAAAGCTGAAGGTTCAACTGATAAATGGCACACGAATTTCTTTTGAACCCTCCTTGAAAAAAGAGATGCTTGGCACCAGACACGAATTTTGGCACAAAAGTATGTATGAGACAAAATAAATGCTGCTCTAATACTGTAGGTTGGCTGCACTAAAACGGGCCACTAAAGGCACAGATACAGTGACATAGGTACATTCAAACCAAACCAAACAAATACCATCTGGCGATGGCCACAAACCAGCTCCATGCCCAAACTAACAAATTTGACGCGAACCCAGCTTGGCACTACTGACCTAGGTCGGGCGGTCTCTTGCACGGCACTAGCTGCCTCTAAATGTGCACAGAACCAAAAAACTACAAGACTGGGCCGCCGTTTGATTAGAAAAGGCGGAACGCTGCAAGCCAGTTTTGCTAGGGCTGGATGCACTAAACTAAAAGAGCAAGGTATGGCAACGCTTTACAGACTACACACTGGACTGGCCTGCTAACTGCGCTTTTCTACATGTGCCAAAACAGAAATAGCCTTTGAAAAACTAAACGCCAATGTTTTTGACAAAACTGCAGTCCACCAGCCAAAAGCCAGGTAAAATGGCCACTGTCTCGGCTGTTAAAAGCCACAAAAGCTACCTAGACTGAGCTGCAGAGACATGAAAAGTGAGCGCGTAGGCTCTAAATTTGGCTCCAGTGAGCACAAAAGTACCAACTCAACTAGAGTGGCAAACAAAGGTCTCGGGCAAACGCCTCAAAAGGCAGCTGTCCTAGGCGCAGAGACAATAATCGGCTGACGAACAGCCTCAATGGCCGCGGACTGAACTACAGCCGCAAGCAAGCACGATCAAAGGCAAAAGATCGGCAAAAACCTGGCGTGGTGGATGTTTTAGCACAAAAGGCGTGTCGACAATTTCGTGTCATAATCTACGAAAGGTGCGAAATCAGTAGTATAGATGCTGTAGCAAAGCTTTGGCAAAAGCGGCACATCGATAAGTTTGACAGCCAAAGAGCAGCGTGTGGGCTTTTTAACGAAATCCAGACACAACGCAAACTAGCGACCTAGTGCCTATGCACTGAAGCCTGACAGGAAGGTCTGCTAAAAGCCTGTTGACTTACAGAAGGCCTAAAATGGCGTCAGACACCCTCCCAACAGGGACAAACATGCCTGACACCCGAAGCTCACCTCCTAGAGGAGAGCAACCAACCTGCCATTGAAAGAGCGTTTGGTGCTAGCGAAGCGACATGAAACCGACATCGCTGCCCATCAGGCGCAGGTGATTCGGAAGAGCTTTTTGCTGGGCACCATGTCGCAAAGTGAGAAAGACGAAGTTAAGGACTTTGTGCCGCTCCGCTGAGCTAAATCAAATATACAAAATGCGTCTCTCTCATAAAGTTTATTGGAGCAAAGAAACTAAACAGCCTGGGTTTTGGCCTTGTCTTGCGCTGGCCCGTCCTCACTGGCTCGCTGGCTCTCGCTCCTGGACCGGACCAGCCGCTCGCTCGGTCTTCTCTAGCCAACACTGACTAACTCTGCTCCACGGCCAAATAGCAACTTTCCGGTTGCCACACAAACAAAAAGTAGAAATTACCGTATCAGAGCAAAGCAAACATACTGTACAAGAGAGCAACATACAAGTAAAATACCAGTAAATTAGCTAAGTTGAGACAAGGCAAATACGCAAGTAGACATACACTAAAATCAAATCACTACAGATTTGACATATACATTTACCGTACCGGTAGTACCATATAAGGTGGTAAATAATACCAAGCTAAATTAAATATGGTGCTGCTTACAGGCCCAGGCCGGGTAGGTGCTTTTGCCTATTCTGTTGATTTAGATAAAGCAGCGACAGCCATTGGTCGGTCAACGAGAGTCGCTGGAGTCGGTGGTGGCTGAGTACAGCAGAGAGGCGAGTCCAGAATTCTACCACAAGGCAGCGGTGCGGTGCTATCACAGGGTTCGTACGGGTCAGATCTGGTCAGGAAATTTATAAATGGTCAAGGAAAAGTCAGGGAATTTCAGATCTGGTCAGGGAAAATTATAGGGATTTTTTAAAATTTTCTCGTCCTGGTTGGACAGCGGTCCAACCAGGCCTCGTCAAACTCTGAAACTTTTAATTCTTGTTAATTTTACGCCAAAGCAACCTTTTAAATGCGTTTTTGAAAGCTACAGGGTGTCTCAAAAAATGATCACATTTCTTTTTACTGCCATTTCCGTAAATTTTGACCAAATAGGCTGAAATTTGGACCATAGGTGCCAAAAGTCGGGCAATTTTATGTGTTAAAGTTTGGTGCACTAGGCTTGACTCAATCCCGAGAAATTTCAAAAAAAGTGAAATTTGGTAATTACAATAGTGAAAGGCGGTCACCGAAAAATGGAAACATTTCCTTTTCCTATATCTTTTCTAATTTTTGACGGAATTGGATGAAATTTGGAGTGTAAACGCAGAAGTTCAGGGTAATTCGTGTGTAAAAAGTTGACGCATGAACTCCAACGCTATCATTAGAGTTTAGGCGATAATGTAATAATGTAACGTTTTTTCGGTGACCGGCTTTTGGTATTGAAATTACCAAATCTCACTTTTTTTAAATTTCTCGAGAAACAGTCAAGCCTAGTGCACTAAACTTTAACACATAAAATTCCCCGAATTTTGGCATCTATGTTCCAAATTTCAGCCTATTTGGTCAAAATTTACGGAAATGGCAGTGAAAAGAAATGTGATCATTTTTTCGGTGACCGGCTTTCACTATTGATTTAACAAATTTCACTTTTTTTGAAATTTCCCGGGAATGAGTCAAGCCTAGTGGACCAAACTTTAACACATAAAATTCCCCGAATTGTGGCACCTATAGTCCAAATTTCAGCCTATTTGGTCAAAATTTGCGGAAATGGCAGTAAAAAGAAATGTGATCATATTTTTTGAGACACCCTGTATTTTTTCAAGAGTTTCTCGTCCTGGTTAGGCTGCGCCCCAATCAACACCGGTAGAAAAACTATTTTTCCATTCAGCTCATCTGAACGGAAAACTTTGCACAGCCGCTCCGAGCCAACAACATGACAGTTTTTCCTGTAAATTTGTCAGCCATTACAGTTTCTACAAAAGAAACTCTAGACCAATTTACAGAATAAACGGCCAAAAATTGGCCTCACATCAGCCTTTCAAATGTTTCCATTCAGGTGAGCTGAACGGAAAAATTTTGTTTTTACCGGTGTAGGCCTCGTCAAATTCTGAAACTGTTAATTCTTGTCAACTTCATGCTCGGAATACCTGTTTGAAATACGCTTAGTTTTGAATACCAAATTCACCATTTGCTTTTAGAAATTATTGGGTATGCTACTATGCTAGTGCTTATGTAAATATCTGCAGATGCAAAGAAATCACAAAATTAGGTGCTTGAAAGCATTTAGTATGAGCTTGTAAAAAGTCAGGGATTTTAGTACTCGGGTCGGTGAAAGTCAGGGAATTTGGAAAACCCTGATCCGTATGAACCCTGTATCAGCTGTGGCTTCTGTTCTGTGCGTATTAACTTAGCTGCTTCAGGATCTGTCCAGCTCCTACTCTTCGATCAGACGCGTGCGCGGCGATGGCAACTGTTTCTACCGAGCGCTCTTGTTTGCCGAACTGGAGTACATGCTGACGCGCGACCAGGACGAAGCTAAACGGTAAGACCAGCCTTATGTTCTGTCACCCCTCGACTCAGTTTTTTCTACCATTTTGTTATAATCCAAAAAATTTCATTAATCGTCAAAAATAATGTGCAGGTATTTATAACAATTGCTCCACTTTTGCACGTCAGGTCACTTAGTTCTAGTTAGGCTACGCAAGACAAACACTGCCTAAACTTTATAATTTTACCGAAAATTGTCTACAGACACTTGCTAGTTGAATCTACCTCTAAGATTTCTTAAGCAGTGGCTCCTAGGCTTATTAAAAAAGAACGACAGGGTGTCTCAAAAAATGATCACATTTCTTTTTACTGCCATTTCCGCAAATTTTGACCAAACAGGCTGAAATTTGAACCATAGGTGCCCAAACTCGGGCAATTTCATGTGTTAAAATTTGGTGCACTAGGCTTGACCAATTCTCGAGAAATTTCAAAAAAAGTGAAATTTGGTAATTTCAATACCAAAAGCCGGTCACCGAAAAAACGTTACATTACATTATCGCCTAAACTCTAACGATAGCGTTGGAGTTCATGCGTCAACTTTTTACACACGAATTAACCTGAACTTCTGCGTTTACACTCCAAATTTCATCCAGTTCCGTCAAAAATTAGAAAAGATATAGGAAGAAGAAGTTTAATCAACGACCAACACCAACAACTTGGTAAAACGTAAGGAAAAGGAAATGTTTCCATTTTTCGGTGACCGCCTTTCACTATTGAAATTACCAAATTTCACTTTTTTTTAAATTTCTCGGGATTGAGTCAAGCCTAGTGCACCAAACTTTAACACATAAAATTGCCCGACTTTTGGCACCTATGGTCCAAATTTCAGCCTATTTGGTCAAAATTTACGGAAATGGCAGTAAAAAGAAATGTGATCATTTTTTGAGACACCCTGTATTATACTGGTTGCTAGATAAAACGTTGGCTGCAGTGAAAGAACTTCGTCAAAATTGCATGTATGTCTGTGAATTTTTTCCCTAATTTGCTTTTTATTTTTCAAAAATGTTTGAGCCTTCAAAAATGCATTATTTAATATTTGATCGTAGCAACTGTGGTTTTGACAGTAGGTAGCTGAAAACTCGTGCACGTTTGTGGCATACATGGGCCGGAAAAATCCGGAGGGGGGTAGGGGGTTGGAGACCTCGGGGTGGGTGGGGGAAGGGGGTATGGCCGGCCGAGGGGGGTATGGCCGAGGGAGGGGTGTACCCCCCGGCCCATGTATGGTTTGTGGCCGACCGCTCAGGGTCAGAGAGGGTCAGCGAAGTTTTCGAAAAATCGACCAAAATTGCTGGGTTTAACAAGAAAAGAAGTCATATTTTTGCAATAAAATGCGCCAAAAAACGGGTTGAACGCGATCGTTTTTTACTTAGCCGGTGCGGTAGCCAATTGCTGCCAGAGAAACAACGCTCTGATTATTAGTTTTGTTTGTGGTAGTAGTGGGATAAAAAGGTTTGTTGCAGATTCTCCAAAGTAACCAAGTGCTGGCGAGAGAGACTGCTCAAGTTGGGCTTTCCTGATTTCACTACCAACGACTTTTGCGATTGGGTCCGTTTTTACATCGTACTTATGTTTGGTCGGCAGAACTGCCACCGTTCCCCAGCTTTGGAAAGAGCACAACCAGCTAATTTTAATACTTGGCTGCGCCGTAATTCCTGAAACGTATTTAATTTGATTGCGCTATTCTTTTTTATGTGCGTAATAAGTGATTTGAAAACATGAACGTGTGTTCAAATGTTCTTGCTGAAAAAGTTGGCCAAAAACCTTGAGAGCACCATGCTGCTGATCGCTCTTTCTGACTTTTGCTTTGCAGTTTGACGAGTTGACCGGGGATATTGAGTCGGGCAAACTGACTCTGGAGGAGATTACCGCTCGCATTAATGATGAGGGTCCGTCCAACTTCTACGTCACTTTCATGCGGTAACTATCACCCGTTCGTTATATGTGCATGTATTTGGGGCTTTTCCTACGAAGCAGGACTATTAGGCGACGCCGATTAGGCGATGCCGATTAGGCGATTTAGCGGTACTATTAGGCGACGGTACTATTAGGCGACAGGAATAATTTTTTTCTATGAGTCCGTACGGCAACATAGGTTACCACTAAAACATAGCACAACAATGCAAACAGTATAACAGCAATTAAAACAAAGCATAACAAGAAAGCAAACCAATTTCAAGTACTGATTTAAAAAATAAGTGCAACACCATGGATGGATAAATTCCAACTCACTGAGCACTCATTAGTAGAGTAGAAAACATTTCTGCACATGTCGCCATACATGGGCCGCGGGGGTTTGCCCACACCCCAACTTGGGCTCTACCCCCCCAAACAACCCCACCCACCCACCATATATAATTACACCAGCAGATAAAGCCTCCAATAATTACATATTTATTTGTAAAAAATATTACATGTCAATCATGTGTAATGAATTAGGGATTAATGTTAACACAGTAGGAAATTATAAACCAGTTATATTAGGCAATGACATTTATAAACCAATCAGTATTAATAGAGAAATCCTTATCAGTCGACATGTGCAAACTACTGAAAATTACAAACAAAAAGTTGAAGATCATGACAAAACTATTCCTATTTTGTTTGCAATACCAAAACTACACAAAACGCCATACAAATTCAGGTTTATAGCAGGTGCAGCTAAATCCTCTACTAAAGCTATTTCGGTTTTAATGAAGAAAGCACTCCAATTTTTAGAACAACACTTCGAAAAATATTGTAACACCATCAAGGAAAGAAAAGGAATTAGCTGCAGATGGTCTATCAAAAGTAGTTTGGATGTATTTAATAACTTTGCAAAATCTAACAAACGTTTAGAAACTATTCTAACTTGTGATTTTGCTAGTTTGTTTACTAGCATTAAGCAGAGTGACATCAAGGAACAAATTTTCTTTCTTATAGACTTGTGCTTTAAGAATAGTGACAAAGATGCACTTGCTCTTTCACCCTATAAGGCCTTTTATACAAACAATTACAATTTAAAGAACTACACTGTATTGAATAAACATGAGTTAAAAGAGGGTATTAGATATGTGGTGGATGAAACATATGTCTGTTTTGCGGGTATAATTTTTCGCCAGATTTGTGGCTGTCCCATGGGAGGTGCGGTCTCACCGTTTTTAGCGAATCTGACACTTTCCATGTTTGAGTTCCGCTACCTGTCTAAGAACGAAAATTATACCATGTCAAAAAAGTTGGGTTTGACAGTGAGGTATGTTGACGACATACTCAGTGTCAATTGTTCCCAGTTTAATGAAATAGCTAAAAAGATTTACCCAACGAATCTTTTACTGGAAAAAACATCTGCCAAAACAGATGAATGCAGCTTTTTGGATTTACAAATTAGAGTAGGTAACGAAATTAGGGTGAAGGTATACAATAAAACAGATTATTTTAACTTCAAGGTAACCAAGTACACATTTTCAGACAGTAATGTACACAGTAACATTGGTTATAACTGCTTTTTTGCACAATTGGTCAGATTTGCAAGAATATCCACAGATACTCAATCTTTTAGGAACAAAGTCAAAGAACTTTTCCAAGATTTTCAAGCTAATGGCTTTGAAGAAACCAAACTGATTAGAACCTTTCTGAAGTTTTCTAAGAAATATACAGCTCTAATAGCAAAATTCGGACTCACTTCAAAAGCAAATATAAACACATTCTTTACACACATTTTTAGTTAATCCAACCCCAGCTTGGCTGGGTGGTTTACAACCCCAGTTTAGGCTGGCAACCTATCTGGGTGGCATTTTGCCTGTTCTTAATATTTGCTCTTTATTGAAGCGTTTGAAGAAACCCCGGTATTGGCTGGCAACCAATCTGGGTGTATGTATCGTGCCTGCTCAATCTTCTCGGCTTTGTGTTTCCCTAGCTTGGGCTAGGTGGTTTACAACCCCAGGGCTGCTTGGCAACCACCCTGGGTGTATTCCTGCTTGCTAAATATAGTTCGTGTATTTCTCTGTAGCTTTGTGCTACAGGTTTACAACCCCAGAATTGATTGGCGACCATTCTGGGTGTATTATTGCCATGTACATTCACACGCATTTCCAACTATGTACCCACACAACTGCAGACAAATGGACAGACCAGGCAATTAGTCATAAATAGGGCCACTTTGCCACACGTGGAATACACCTGGGCCAATTTGATTCAAACAACAAAGAAGACAGCCCACATCTTATCTTGATATTTATGGTGGGTAATTTGATGATATTAGGGTCAGAGTAGCCTTTATAAGTGACAACAGAGCTGGGCTCTTCATTCTGTTCTGCTCCTATTGCCTCTACATTGTACCTCTGCCGAAATGAGTGCCCAGGTGATGACTATGCCCTTCATTTTTGTTTGTGCTGTTGTCAATGTGCTCCTTTCTGATGCGGCTATCCCTGTGCTACTTGCTGAATGATTTACCTTGATGTTTATTAGTCTTCAAGGCAACATCCAGTATGCACAAATGGCATGTCACCAGAGGAGTGTGTGCTGTACTTTTTCAGCTTTATTTTCAGTGGTGCCTCTGCTGAGGAAGCCCGAACCACTGAACTGTTGCTCAGGTCCAGAGTTTACGGGCGAAACCTGGGAACAGCATCATTCGGCTGATCAGTTATTTTGCTGTGCCTGAGTTATTGAAAACTCGGGGGTTTTATAGCTTTGAAGCCTAGAATGAAATCGTCCTGCCTACAGATCTGCTATCTTTTTGCTCTATATACTCTATATAGAGTAATCAGATGGTAGTGATGATTGGGCGGGGCTTGAGTGCGGTGTTGGTGTTTCATGTGTTTGTACTTTACATAGCGATTTGCTTAGCATTTAAGTCCTTGCTAAACATTATTGAAAAATATTTTCTTCCAATTGGGCTCTACCCCCCCAAACAACCCCACCCACCCACCCACCTGAAGCCGACTGTTGTTCCTGACCCCACATACCAAAATCGCCGCGGCTCCCAAACCGGCAGGCCCACCCCCAAATTTTCTGGATTTTGACTACCCCAACCCATTTTTCCGGCCCATGTATGCATGTTGCATAGCGATCGACCGGAGTTCCGGTCCGGTTCCGGTGAAAAAGGGTACCGGAACCGGAACTTTTTCATTCACTATTTTCGATGGATATTCAGTTACATCAAGTATTATTGCGTCTGTTTAATAAAGTGCGCAGCTCAGTGGGGGCAGTAGAATTTGCATGAATGGGGGGAAAGGGCTGCATACTCGCCTTGTTGCTCGATTTTTTATTTATTTTTGCGTGATCCTCTTCTTTCTTCTTTGGTGTCTGTGTGTTTTGAGTGTTTCTGCTCAAGTCAGTTTGAATGGCAAGCAAAACTGCGCTGGTGTGGCGACATTTTTTGGTCAATGAGAAGATGAATCGAAAGGAGTTTGTCAAATCGGAAAGTGTAAAGGCTCTGTGTCAAGCAAGAGGCGTCGGAAAAGTGACTAGCTTTAGTACGAGTCCCCTTTGGAAGCATTTGCAAGTGAACCACCCTTTGGAGTACAAAGAGCTTATGTAACTTCTGCTGATGTTTATAACAGGAATTTGTACACGACGTGCCTATAAATACGTTTCTATAAATTTTGGACCAAATATTGAAAAAGTTCCGGTTCCGGTGAAAATTTTGGTTCCGGTCGATCGCTAATGTTGCAGAACATTTATAAAGCGCCAGATGGATGGACGCGCCGCATCAAATTCTCGCTGCGAAACTCTGTGAGCTGTTTCCGCAAAGTTATTGGTGCGATCGTCTGTATCCAAAGTGCGTTAATGAACGTAGCAACCGGAAAAAAAGGTGGCCGACCGGACGGCCGCTCGCGTGCTCGACGCAAGCTGGGGAATAGGGCAAATGCCAGAATCTGAGTTAGAAACAGTCAGGGCAGGTGGCTTGTTTAGCTATAACAGTCAGGCACTTAACGCCGTTTATGGTACCGACACCATATAAGGTGCCGGTACCATATATGGTACCGGTACCGAGGGTAGTGGTACCATATATGGTACCGGCACCATATGGTACCGTCACCATATATGGTACCGGTACCATATATGGTACCGGTACCATATATGGTGCCCCCACGTTCGGCGACTGTGGTGGTACCATATATGGTACCGGTACCATATATGCATACATGTAACAGCTCCGGGCCGACCTGGGGGGAGGGGGGTTTTTTCCTCAGGTGGGGGGTCGAGGGGGGGTTTCGCCAGGTGGGGGGTCCCAAATTTCAAAAAGCTCCAAAACGCCTAGAAATGCGTTTTTAGCACGTTTTTCTCAGTAAGGACGGTAAAAATCGCTATTTTAAGCTGCCAAATAGCGTTTTAAAGCTAAAAACAAGCAAAAAATGACAAAAAGAGCTTCCAAAAACACCGATTTTTCTTAAATATCAGCAGCGGAAACGCCAAATTCGGTTTCCAAAGGCTTTTCAAGTGAATTTTAGGCTAAAAATTAGTGATTTCTGACCCAGTTTGTTAATACTGGAGCCACTACTAGTACTTGTATTTTTGGTCAGGGGGAGGGGTCCCTTAACCTGTCGGGTGGGGGGGGGGGGGGTGAGGGAGCAGGGGGGGTAACCCCCCAAACCCCCCTAGTACATGTATGCATATATGGTACCGGTACCATATATGGTACCACTACCATATATGGTACGAAATCTGAACAGAGTGGTACCATATATGGTACCGGTACCGGAAAAACGCGAAGGTGGGGGTACCCACGTTCGAGGTCTGTGGTGGTACCATATATGGTGCCGGTACCATATATGGTACCGGCACCTTATATGGTACCACCACAGGCCCCGAAGGTGGGGGTACCATATATGGTACCGGTACCACATATGGTGACGGTACCATATATGGTACCGGTACCATATATGGTACCACTACCTACGGTACCGGTACCATATATGGTACCGGCACCTTATATGGTGTCGGTACCATAAACGGCGTTAAGTGCCTGACTGTATAAGTTAACGAGTTATAAGATTAACGAGACATGATTTTGTGCCACTTAGCCATGCATAGTTAAAAATAGCGCATTTACAGTAGGCTTACAGCTGAACATGGCCCTTGACCCTTCACTGAAATGGAAGGGCCGTCTAATTGGTACTATTATCTATTAATGTTTTTTGTCGCCTAATAGTACGATCGCCTAATCGGCGTCGCCTAATAGTACCGTACCGCTTTTCCTAAACTGGAAATGGCCAAACGCGCTACAGAGTGGAGGATGACTCCACTTTTCTGCCACGCATATTCTGTGCCAACGTATCTTATTTTTACGATTTCAGTTCATTTATTATAACATTGCTGGTTTCAACCGTACTTAACCCAAATTTGTAATTTTTTGCAGTTGGTTTTAGTGCGTTACCGCCCCCCAGCAAATTAGACTCCTCAATCCCACTCCGGCCTGGTTGAGCCCCTCCCCGTCATACATGGGCCGGAAAAATCCTGAGGGGTCTATAGATTTGCCTTAAATAAGCAATAATTTTCTCCCTCCGGGAGGGGGTATGGCCGGCCGAGGGGGCATTGGTTTACCCCCTCACCCCATCCGGGCCCATGTATGCTCCCCGTTCAGCCAATGAGCTGTTAGTTACATGGACTACAGACAGTAGTTCTGTAGATGCGAATAAGCCGGTGAGTGACGGTTTCAGAATGGTGACCAGCGGATATTTGCAAGAGAACGCTGAGGAGTTCCAGCCGTTTATTGCGGACGACCGTTCAGTGAGAGAGTTCTGTCAGATCGAAGTCGACCCCATGTTCAAGGAGGTGGACCACCTCTGCATACACGCTCTCACCAAAGCTCTCGGTAACTTTTTCCATTCAATCAAAGGATTTGTACTTGTTTCCAAAATCGTGAGTGACTTTCATAGAGATGTGGCGACATATTCTGGGAAGGCGGCCTAGCCCGTCCCTAAAAACTACATAACTAGAGTGCGAACAATACCTGAAATACCAAGTACTTAACTTGCATACATACATGTAACAGGTCATCCGCCGAAGGGGGGTTGGGGGGTCTGGCGCCGGCCGGGGGGCTGAGCCAGAATTTTGGGAGGGGGTAGGGCATTAAAAAACGCTCAAAAATCGAAAAAAATCGCAATTTTGGGTTAAAAATCGCATATTTCGGCTGAAATACAGCTAAAAAGTGCTGTTTTGCAGGCGATTTTGGCAACTTTTGTGTCTGAAATTGTAAAAAATTGCAAAAATTGGCTCAAAAATTTACTTACCAGAAAAATCGGAGGGGGCTCGGCGAAATCGTCTCGGGGGGGGGGTCTGGCCTAAGTCGGGTGGGGGGCAGACCCCCCTGTTACATGTATGCTTGCATAGCTTGACAAGAAAATGCATTTCAGTGATGATGCAGGCAGGATCTTTTGCACTGAGATTAAAATTTTGAAGAGGCCTGGTTGGGCCATTGCCACGGCGAGAAAATTTTGAAGAAATAGCCTTTGAAAAAGTGTTTAAAAGCCATTCGGAGTGTAAAATTAGCAGAAATTAACAGTTTTAGTTCTCAACAATGCCTACATGTAACAGGTCATCCGCCGAAGGGGGAAGGATTTGGGTTGTGGTCTGGCGTCGGCCGGGGGGTCTGAACCCAAATTCTAGTGAGGGGTTAGGCCAGACATGGGCTAGCATTTTGGCTGAGGGGGTAGAATTTTCAATTCCTGAGGGGGGTAGGAGCGCCTGAGGGGGGGCTGAGGGGTGGTAAGTCAAAAAGTCAGATTTTTGGCTAAAATCAATGTTTTTTGCCTATTTTTCATTAAAATAAGTTAAAATAAGCTATTCTGAGCTCATTTACACCAAACCCAGGCATACTTTTATCATAATTTTTTGTACAAAATTCTTCCAAAAAATTCCTGAGGGGGGTAGCGGCCGGCTGAGCGGGGGTAGGTCAGAGCCTGAGAGGGGCCAACCCCCCCTCAGCCCCCCCCCCTTTGCCCATGTCTGGGTTTGGCACTAAAATAGCTCAAAAACCGCAATTTGTCGGATAAAAATCGCTAATTTGCTTCTGCTTCTAGAAATTGCAATCCGCATCGAGTACATGGATCGGACGCAGGCTCCGTCGGGTGGCTGGCACCACGACTTCGCCGCCGAGCACAGTTCACCCCATCTCATCTTCCTCTACCGCCCCGGCCACTACGATATTCTTTATTCGAACCTATAAATAATTATGTGCCTCTGCCGCTTCTGTTCCTGTTCATAATGCGGGTAGTGACAATTCGGTTGGTTTCTTCGTTACAGTCAGGCACTAACAGCGTGGCAAGTAATCAGTGTAACTTAATATTTAAATATGCAATTGGTACCACCGCTACGCTACCGTAGAACGCTAAGTGTCTTACTGCATTTAATTACTTTCTTTCCCGGTTTTGGTCGAGATTTGTGCTAGTTGTCTTGTAACTGAAACGCTCAGACCAACATTAATAATAGATAAACTGCGCAAAAATGTGACTGAGATATTTGTTGGTCCGAACGCTTCAATTTATGACGTTTGGTGTCTATCGATACAGTGAGGATAAAATACTACTCTGTGTTTAAACCGAATGCACTGGTTTTTCTGGTTAGCCTTTCAGATGTTTGGTGCGTCAGAGGTAGGTTATCGGCCGGCATTTGTAAGCAGAATCCACAACCTACAAGATTGATAAGCAGCGTTTACACTCTCGGCTATACCATAATGCCAGTATAAGCGGCTGTTCTATTTAGGAAAGTGCAATTTTGGCATTACCTACGTGCAAAGCTTAGATGGATTCGGCCAAGTACTGGGCTGTTCTGGCGCCCTTCGTTGACGTCTGTTATTGTACGATTTTAGTAGCGCCATTGCGTAGTCAGTTGGCTAATCTGATTATTCTAGGCGCTTCTTTGAGAAACGCTACAAGTACAAACTTTCGGACTACCACATATCCGTACGCAGGAAACCAGCAAAACGGTAAGTGAACGTTGTGATGGCGATTGATAAAGACTGTTTCAAAACTAGTTGAAATGCAAGTCCTCTGTTTTCGGTACGTTTGTGGTTCAGTACCGTTTTCTCAATCGCACTGGCAAAAATTGCATAAGTTTTCAAAATGCGCTGCTGAAATGCTTTTTAGGCGTGTACATGTACGTAAGTACGTAATCTAACTTTAACTTTAGAGAAAGCCAATAAAGCTGGATAAGCCATGTTTGTGGCGAGTGACTTTGATTATTGATATATTCGTACTAAATTTTGCTGGTTAATGTTAAGTTATTTTGTGTGTTCGGCACTTTCTAAATTGCTTTCTCTGACGCAACTTTTTGACCAAATTTTTTTGCATTTTTTTACAATTTCAAGCGCGAAAATTGCTTGTTGCAACAGCTATTTTTAGCTACATCTATTTGAACCCATACTTCATGGCTTTTTAGCCCAGAATACGTACCGATTTTAAGCAATTTTTAGTACTCTACCCCCGGAATATGGGCTCAACCACTCCCTGGCCAGGGACCAACCCCTTTGGCAGATAACCTGGTACATGTGTGGTACGTAGTGTAGGTCGACTGTTTCAGACTATTCATGGGTGGATTGGGTGTTGTATCCTGCAATCACATTCAGTTTCGTCTTGCTGCCCTTAATAATCAGTCTGGTGTGTACCTGCTGCAAAAGACGCTGTTCCCCCACGCGCACCACTCCCACTATGGAACCGACCCTCAGATACTCGGACTTTAGACCCTATTCTGCCTCTTCTCCTGCCGATTTTGGCACGGACTCTTCCCGTTACTTGTACGACGAACAAAATGTGGTGCTGCCGCCTCCGCCCAGTTATGAAGACGCTCTCAAGTTACCGCCTCTTTACTCAAGAGATGATATACAACGCTCTATGACTCATGCATAAAAAACGTCTGTTGAATGCTTTTAATGCGTAAATACAGAGAAATCGCATTTTACCATCGTTAGTAACTTGCGTGCCTGCCTTTCAATGTTCCTTTGTAACTTACCTTTCTGAGTGAGATCTGAGTACTGTTGTTTTAAATACCGGATTTTTCAAATGCGTATGCGTATGAGTTTGCGTATACGCATTGCAAAAACTAATACGTATTTTGCGTAACGCGTAATCCTAGAAACATTCAGAAATTTTACTGAACAGGTTTTTTGGCACTACAGTATGCTCTTAGATTTCCAACTTTGTAGATCTAGGCTTTTAGATGCATACTAGAGGCTTGAGTTATGACTGTTACCTAAAACAATTGCAGTACAGTAGGACAGGAGTATGCACTTAGACCAGGAATGGATATTTTTTCGAAAAATCTTGCCCCTTTCCCCCTTTTTTTCGCTTTTTTTGGTTTTTCCAAAATCGCGGAAAAAACTCCAGCTCAAGTTCTCTCTCAGTATCCTGGCTTAGTTTCATACATCTAACAGGGGGTCTGCCTGCCCCCACCCGACTTAGGCCAGACCCCCTCCGATTTTTCTGGCAAGTAATTTTTTTAGCAAATTTTGGCGATTTTTTACGTCAGACACAAAAATTGCCAAAATTTGACGAATTTTAGCCGAAAAATTGCTATATTTTTGGATTTTTGAGCGTTTTTAGTGCCCAACCACCTCCCAAAATTTGGGCTCAGACAGCCCAGCCGACGCCAGGCCCCCAACTCCCCTCCCACTTCGGCGTATGACCTGACCTGTTACATGTATGCTTAGTTTTACGATTCCTAATGCTTTCTAGCGCCTCCTGAGTCCTTTCAGAACAGAAATACACGTGTTACACAAACCAAAAAACAGGCAAGAAATAGTGTTTGACAGGTCCCATTGATAAAAGCTTTATGCAAATTTTCTTACAGCAGTTTGCCTATTTTGCCAATTCTTGGTCTTTTTTGTTGTTTTCTAACAGTTTTCAACCAGTCTGGCCTATTATACATCACAAAAATCCCTCTTTTTAAATATAGTAGGTACAGCTTAGCTAAATCTTCAAAATTTCTTACAGAATTTTTGGTACCTACCTTCATACTAGCTTTCCCATGAAAAATGATAGTTTTTTCAAAGCATTCGAAAAGGCAGCTATTTTACAGAATTCAGACCCTATACGAATTACGCAAAAATACGCAAACTTTTGGTAGAATGCGTAATAACGAAATTCAAATCGTTTGCGTATGAGTGCGTATGCGTATACGCATCCTGAAATGCAATGCGTACTTTGCGTAATGATCTGTGTAATGGTATACGCGTGCAACAGTAGATCTGAGGAATTTCCAAACCATTTTGCAATTTAGCAAAACGCAGTCTTTCTTATCGTGCCTTCACTCTGTCTATTCCGGGCCGTTACCACCTTAGATAAGCGACATTTCTTTGCCGAGCGCACTCTACGTACGTTACGTCTGTCCTAGAGCAGTTGGAATAGCCAGGAATTACGAGTTCTCAGCCATTAACGGCTGTATGGTGTAAACTGACCGTACCTAAATGAGGTCTGCTGACCTTTCTTTGCCTTTTACATGAATATCACAGCCAGCGACCACGATATACTCTTGATTCTGGGTGCCCAGGACCTGAGGACTAACTCCACAACCGTTGAGAGCTTTGGTAAGTCTGCTACCTAAGAGATAGGACGAAAAATTGGCAAAATTGAGAAATACCAATAGATTATGTAAAATTATTCGTTTTCACCTATCAGTAGGGCACTTTCGAAATCAAAATCCTGTAGCCGTTACGCTACATCACATCAAAACAGCCTTCCTACAGTACTCTACAGTATGTAAGCAGAAAGGTCTGTTTCAAAAAATGCCAAAAAATCGGTAGATGAATAATGAACAATGATAAACCGGTAGATTTCAGGTCCCGATATACTGAGTTGGATTCTACCAGGTGTATTTTTCTTGGTCTCCTTTCTTCTATTTGTCGGATTTGGTATTTTCTATCGCAGAACAGTGAGAACCATAAATCGGCGAAGAGTGCGTCTTCGGTCAGTCACCAGCACAACCTACAACATACCTTCTACAACAAGTATACGGTCCAGCAGACTGACCTCCTACACGCATCGTATTTGCATAATGGTTTAGGACGATGGGACAATTCGGGTTCGGGGCCCATACCGATAGACGTTTTACCTCGCTATGACATCCGCCCGTTGCCAGCTCCTCCTTCATACGAACAAGCCCTGACTTCTGGTGCTCCGCCTAAATACGAAGACGTTTTCAGCACTGAGACCACAAATCAAAACTTGCAGAACTGTAGTGATGCCTGAAATTGTACAGCTGCTATTGACGTTGACAGTACTTGTAATAACAAACAGACCTTATCTATACACTCTATAACATCATTTTAAAGTTAATCCAACATCATGCAATTATAGATGTAACCAGTAGCCTACCCAGTGGTGTAGACTGGGTACACCCCTTTTGTGGTGGATCGGGGTAGAACAGTAAAAATCGCTCAAAAACACTTAAAATCGGTATTCTCTGCAAAAAATCGGTAAGAAGTGCTAATATAGGTTCATACGCACACGCAGCCAAAAAGCAATTTTAGCAATTTCAGTGAATGAATGAAATTGTTAAAAATTGGCCAAAAAATTGCGTCCCAGAAAAGTTGGCGAGGGATTTCGATCTATGGGTTGGCCTTTGCCAGAATGAGCAACCCCAAACCCCCTGTTTTATGTACGCCTCAAATCAATGTCTATCTTGCCGAATATGTACTTATGTTTTCAAGCAATTTTCATTATCAGCACTAGTTTTGGTCATCAGTCAGCTAAAGAAACAAAGAAACTAGGTGAAAGTCTAGGTTGTACAATCAGTAAATCGCTCTGACATCGCTAGTAAAATTTGGCATCTACATATGTACATTGTAAGCAAAACCCAAACAATATACTGTTTTCAAAAAAGCCAATAGTAATTGGCCGACGCCGACACGGTTATTATTAGAGCAGAGTCGATGCGGTACAGTATTTAGTCTGTCTGTAGGGCAGCCCGCAAACACTGGGCGACCAGAGAGCAAATAAAATAATTTTAGTAGGTAGCCGGTCGGGCTGGTAGCGTTCGGTCGGACTTGTTGACGTATTTATTCTTGGGCTTTGCCTATGGCCGGCTTAGAAGCGAAACAAGTCA
This sequence comes from Sabatieria punctata, assembly GCA_030248155.1. Classification (NCBI taxonomy): domain Eukaryota; kingdom Metazoa; phylum Nematoda; class Chromadorea; order Araeolaimida; family Comesomatidae; genus Sabatieria; species Sabatieria punctata. The sequence goes on along the minus strand of JASANB010002057.1, from coordinate 1,177 downwards.
ACTTTTTTGCGGTGCACAGAACCTGCCCGCCCGGCTGTTTCGGTGCCGCTCCCGGTGTCATTTTAGAATCGGCCGCCCGGCCCCAACCACTGCTCCCTTCGCCTTGCCTCAGTCATCTATTTATTTCCTTGCCGGCTTTTTTGCAGTTTTGGCGCCTGATTGTAAGCTAGAACAAACGTTTGGCTTTGTGGCCGCACTTTGCACCGGCAAAATGGCAGCTGGTTGGCGCATTTTTACCGGAAGATCGCCCTACCCTGAGATACAACACGAGGGCTTTGTACCCCAATACGGGCCCAAACAAGACCGACCCTTCAGAATTGGTTGGGTGAGTGAGTGCTACTTGCTTTTGTCTTCTTAATAGTGGGCGTAGTTTAGAAGAAAAGGTAAACTAAAACCTTTAACTGAACGCATGTTTGCTTACTGGCAATTAGGGCTTGTTGTTCTCTGTTCCAAAACGTTAGAATTCACTGTGAACTACTGTACGTATAACTTGAGCTGGTAAGCAGTTGTGCGAAAGGTTTATTCCCTGATCAGTTCAAAATTTGCTCCAATCTGTCAACTCCTTCCAAAATGTCAGCAGCTGTTCCAAGGCTTAACGGATTCCCCCAAAATATTAGCAGCCTCTAAAGCAATCATGATGGTAGGTAGACCAAACACGAACTTTATGTTCGCCTACGCTGCAAACTACTGTATATAACGTAGATTGTTGAAAGTCAGAGTTACTGCACGAACAAGCTTGCATTTTGGAGATTGGCTTTGCAGATTGAAGGGAAGCGAGACAGTAACAAAGAAAGAGCAGTGATGCAGTGGTTGTCGCAGCTGAGCGGGCAACAGCCACCCCAGAACGCCGACTTTGGCGAATGGCTGCAGGATGGAGTTGTTATCTGCAAGTAAATTATTCCAGAGGCAGTTTTTAGTATTGCACACAGCTTCCGTTGACAGAGCGATGGAGTGCCTCTCTCCAGGCAGCATCCCTAAGATAAAAGAAAAAGGAGATTTTCTAATTATGGAAAACATAATGAATTTCCGCAACGCGGCGCTTGCGTACGGTCTGGCGGATGATGACGTATTCGAAGTGAAGCATCTATGGGAATTCACTAACCTGCCACACGTCGCCGCCACCTTGGTTACTTTGTCTGATCTGGTAAGTCATGTGTGTGACGTTACAAAGTATACC